>DWTO01004313.1:0-11672 GCA_018244755.1 Jemadia pseudognetus
TAGATCGCGCATTCAGTTTTCAGAAGCGATAAATGTATCTATTTTCAATTAGGAAACGGGTAAGCTGGCCCGGCTAACTTCGTGTCGCCTTACGACAAAATAAATTCTCGTCATTCCCGTGTAAATCCCGATCCCTCAGGAACTCCGGGATAAAAAGTAGCCTATATGTTATTTTAGGTCTCCAGCTACCTACATACCAAATTTCATCGTAATCAGTTCGGTAGTATTTGCGTGAAAGAGTAACAAACATCCATACATACATACAATCTTTCGCATTTATAATATTAAGAGGATATTTAATTTCGTCTGTCTTCTTCTTTCTTCTAAAATGTGGTAAAACACCAAGTAAACAATAAAAAGTAAATTTAGGAATATGTACGATATACTTACATTTTTTCCATTGCATAAAGCGTATCCGTATCTCTGTAATATCGATTTGAATTTTTTTCAAAATATCCGCAATCAAAATCCAAAACTCCCCCGTGTGGCCACCGACAACATTCGTCACGGCGTAATTCTGTATATGAGCGAGGAGGTTCGCGTGCGCTAGCAGACAGACATAAGACACGGGTGTTAAGTATTACATAGCCATAAAACTAATTGGAACTCTACATGTGGACCGATGTAGAGTAACTGACCATTTAATGTTACCATTGACCATCGAACGGAATTTGTAAATCGGGTTTACCTACGTATTGTTTGGAATACATGAGAGAAAAAAAAGGTGTATTTAATTTTCCATCCATATTGAGTAATTTCAGTTCTTTACTAGGATTTATTAGGACTTCGCCTGAACTAGAATATCTATACAGATATACATATAATATTGTAACGTTAGCAGATACGATGGTGCTTTTCGAGTCAAATACAGAATATAGAATATATCTGCAATTTTATCACTCGCTTTATAAGTATTTTAACGAACCAATGTAGCTTTGCTTTAAACGTGATCTCATTTCTGGATCGCGATTTTAAATAAGGCATAAATCGGCTTTCTTACATGAATTATAGCGAGACGAATTGGACTACGTTCATCAAAGAGGTGGAATTTCATATCTTGCGCTAAGATTTTGGCATGTGTCAATTATAAATATATAACGATGTGGACATTTGGTGTATATTTTAAGGTTACACTTCCATTACAAAACACGTGGTTATTTTTTTAAATTAAAATGTGTAAGTTGATATGTGATATCTTATAATTAAGTTAATTTCGATTTTGTACAGATCGTTGAAATGTTGTTCACCTACAAAATAAATTATTGTTGTGAGAAATTACACAATTATTTTTCTTATTTCTCTCTATTGACTGCCTCGTTGGTCCTGTTGTTTGCAAGCGCGAGATCCGAATGAGAGGTTCTGGGTTCAAATCACGGATCGGGCACTATTTTTCTATATTTTCGATTTTTCTATATTTGATTTTGCCCTATTACAAAATTCTATATTTGATTTTGCCCTATTACAAAATCAAATATAGAAAAATCGGAGTCTGGATATGTATTCAGTGTATAGCAGTAGACTCACCAGCTATTCCTTAGTGGGACCTAAACGTAACTGGTGAAACGTGGGACTATCACGTCGAGGATTATAGGCGTGATGTTACGTATTTTTCTTCAGTTCAGGGTATTCTGCGGTTCTTGTGAATACTATACCTAGGTATTTAAATAATGCAGACTGCATTTTTTCATTCTCAAAACTGATTAGTGAGAAAACTTTTAAATATTTTCAATATACATACCTATGTTATTAAAATTAAGCGTACATTGTTAATTTTTCATATTTACTTAATTAAACAATCTGTCGAGATCCAGATACGGACATATTCGATCTCACGGCACTTGTTTGGTAAAATTAATTATATTAAGAATGTATATTTTCTTAAGACGAAATGTTCGTTGATTGGTCCACTGACATAATGTATTCGATATGACACTATGAGAAAATATAGGTTACGTACATAACGAAAATTATTGTGACGACTTATTAATTAAATTCACTTATTAATTTACGTAAATTAAATAGCAATTTGCCCTAAATTATTATATTATATAAAAATCTACTCGGGGGTATTTTTATGATTAAAATTACACGATGTAATATCTTAATTGTTGCATTCACAATGAGCAATGAATGTCGCGGATCGAGCAGAAGCATAATCCTGATAGGCCATAAAAATACATGATTATTGATAAATCTTTCTACATAATATAAACATAGGCGATAATAATAAACTAATAGACAACAATTAATTTCGAACGTTAGTGAAAAGTGAACGTATCCCAATTACATACATTATGCTCAAATTTAAGGAATCGTATGAAGTCATAAATAGTTACAGATTAAGAAAGACGAGTGATGGACCGCCCCGGGCTACGCTTCTGATTGATTAGCTTCTAAGATCTCTTATTAGGATTCTCTTTGTAATAGCCGACCGATGGGAGCATACAACTCTTGATTTAAATTGGCCAATGTTAAAAAAGTGTTTTTATATTTTTTTATCGAACTGCATTTTTTAATTTTTAAACGATTTTGCGACATCACTGCTAGTACTCAGTCCAAATAAAGATCTGTCCGAAGATAAAGCCCTGTATAAATAAATTAAATTTTTATTTACGCGACGATTGTTGAGATCATTTATATACAGAGTGTAGACATTCGCGGTCTCGATTGCCTCGGACATTTGTACTTGAAACTGATATAAAACCACGTAAGAATTTAATGACTTAAAATATTGTGCAAAGTCGTTTTGGTGAAGTGACTTGAAACAAATAAAACCATAAAATGATTGTATTAATTCCTGTTTCTATAAAAATACCTATTTTTGGAAGGGATTGCGATTGACTGATAACTGATACCATTTTTAACTTGTTAACCCAACTGATCACAGATAAGAATTGTTACAAAACAACATGTCTCACCGTAGGTAATGCGGTAAGGCTGCCGTGGAATAAATGACAGTTACTCGACAGCCAGAGTATATTTAATGTCTCATATGGCTAATTAATATCATTAATATTTTTATATTGTGACATACCGCTTGTACGATTGCTAGCGAATTCGTGTCTGGGCGTGGGTGTGGAGCAACGTGGAATTAATGGACTTACAATGATTTCAAATTAAATTTATTGTACATGTAATTAATATCGACAACATTCGATAATTATGTTCACGGAATATATTATAATTCCGCTATTTGATGGTTTTGTTTTGTAATATTACGTAAGCATAAATATTTTGCTTTTCATTTTAGTTACGGGATAACCATTATGTTCATATTGCAAATTTGTAAGTTTCAATTTGTTTGCCAACATTGTTGCTTTCACGCAATATTCCATTTCCATTATTAAAGTAATACTTCAGTTGCAATATACGCATATAAACAAGTAAAATTCAAATATTTGGTTGTATACATCGAATTGTTTTAGAAAGATCATCATCATCAGCTTGTCTCAGTCCACTGCTGGACATAGGCCTCCCCAAAGGAGCGACGTCGCGTCCTGCCCTCGGCTTGCCACATCCGGCTTCTGCCTGCAGCCTTTCGAAGATCGTCAGACCAAGTGGTCTGACGGTCTGACGATCTTACACTACGTTTACCGAGCCGCAGTCTCTATTCCAAAACATTTTACAAAGAACTATCAGTATTCAATATATTTTTCTTGATTATTTGTCGCTTTGTTTTATTTAAGCGTTCACTTTTTATTTAAACCTTAATCATATCTCCGAATGTTTACCATACACATGTATATATTTTATACCCATGTAATCATGATTTGCACAATCATAAAGATCGAATTAAAAGCATACCTTTATGTATGCGAATAATGCAATTATATACTTGTCGGTGTCCCTTCTAACGAAGGAAGTTAGTGCCGAGAGGAAACATTATGTAAATTAGTGTAAATAATTATTACCATATAACATGTGGGTACCAGGAGATT
Organism: Jemadia pseudognetus; assembly: GCA_018244755.1. Lineage (NCBI taxonomy): Eukaryota > Metazoa > Arthropoda > Insecta > Lepidoptera > Hesperiidae > Jemadia > Jemadia pseudognetus. Next base: position 3,939 of record DWTO01004313.1, read on the forward strand.
AGAAATTGTAGAGAGATTAAAGTGCACTGTGCCCCAGTGGCGTCCAATCGCTTCCCTTTGGATTTCATCTATGTATATATAAATCGATTGTCATAAATGGAAGTATATATATTTGTATGTATGATTACAGGGAGGTATAAAACGGAGTACCATACCTGTGATCCCCGAAGAAGTACACAGAGGAATGTAGAACACTCCCAGGCTTCACCAGTTACATTTACGTCCCACTATGGAATAGGTGGTGAGCCTATTGCCATGCACCGGGCACACATCCAGACTCCAAGCTACTACTAGAAAATCTAAATTATAAAAATCTTATAGTGCCCGACGCCGGAATTGAAGCCAGGACCTCCCGATCTGCAGTCGCACTCGCAACCAACATGACCAACGACGCAGTCAAATTGAGTTTGAGTTGTCATGATTATTAAGATTATTAACTTTTTATAACTTACCTTTTGTACAGAATTGTTCTCATAGAAGTGACTACTTAATGTCTTTATTGCATAATAAAAATCTTTAAACCTAAGTGATTATTTCAAAAAATTATGCTATATAATATTCACTGGATTTTATATACTTTGCCAATAGACTATCCTTTTAATAGTAACGATGTTCAAATCCCCTCAAGATCTTTGGGCGCTCAGTAACAATTTATCCATATCCGGTCAAATGCCCCGAGCGGGCCGCGGGTTGACTACCGGTTACAAGTGAAAGCACTGCTAATATGGAAGTTAACTGGTAAAGGATGAGTTGCCTTTTAACTGCATAGGTTACGTCTGCGATAGGAAAGCCATAAATACACAATAAGAGAGTGATCTTTAGGTACCAACTCATCACTTTCTATATAACTTGTGTTTACTCAATTAATCTTCCGTTTTTATTATCCGGTGCTAAAATCGGAAATGAAAGTCTCAGTTGGCAATAATAGACAAAGCGGTGGTTATTTCTTATGCAAATAAAACTTGAAACTTCAGGCACATATTAAGAAGTTTCCGTTGAACGATTTGACTTGAAAATTGCAGGAAGTAGTCGGTGGAGTAATGTACGTACTTATGGTATAAAATTTTAGATATACAAACACCTTTATGAAATTATAAACTAATGAAAGGAGATTCAGATAATAGTAGTGTCAGAGAATCAGGAGTTTCTAGAACCGGCGTTCTTGTATGAAGAGATTCTTAAATATCTGTGAAGTCATATATGTTTAGTACTCAGTGGCTGCTGCGTAGCCCCGTAACGGACCTGGCGTGATTATATAATTATAGTCACACGATATTAAATTTTACAACAATTTAGGAAAAATATTAAATTTGGCGCCATGGAAATCATTCTGTTTTTGGTGATTAATAAGAAAATTGTTATAAGCAAATTAAATTAAGCTATTCCAATTTGTCACATGTCGTGCAGATGCTGTTGGCGAAGTTTATTTCTTGCCAGATTGTGCATTTGATCTTGGGCGTTTTTTGGTACTGCAATAATCGGTGTTCCCAAAAAAAGTAAACGTATCGACTTCGTATCAGTTTTTTGTCAAAAAAAAGTAAACTGCCAAGCTGTTCGGCCAGCTACCTTAACTGTGATGGAGGAAAAAGCAACGTTACGCGCACTAGCGATTTTAGTCCCTATTGTAACGTATTAGGGTGTGATTTAGAATGGTATAGCGAGTCAGATGTGATTGTAGCGAACAGGTGGAAGCGACAGGTGATTCTGTGACCGCTGATAAATTGGGTATAGGATTGAAATTGTTCAACATATTGCGATACGCGAAGCCGAGTGTATATATTTACTAAGACTTGATATCAATAACAGTGATGTTAGCAATCTGTCATGCAACGTGCGAGATTCCCATCTGTTTGTTAAGCAACACTCACCGATTTTCCAATATGTTGTATCATTATAAAAAGTACGCAAGGTGATTGGAAATTGGAATGTGTATAAACTTGAAACAATTGATCAACATTATAGCAGTGAAAACATATCTATTCTATTTTCAAATGTCGCAAGGATCTGGAGCGCATACGATATTAAAATTTTAAACGTAACATCACGCCTGTTATCCCCGATTTGTGAAAATGTAATCTCTATTAACGATCGAAGACCCTAAAGAGAAGAAGAAAATATTCATGAAGATGATTCATGAACATTCATGAGAAATTATATTTTTACAAGCTTATCAATAATCTGCTTTTACCAAAGTTTTTTTACGACTGCTGGCTTGTAAGAATAACTACTAGTAAGTTTAGGACAAACGCGAAACTCTATTCTACTATGTATATTATTTCAACCTTACTATTTCCCCAAACCGTATTTCCCCAAAGAGGTGGACAGAAGATTATAGACCACTTCAACGTTTCATCAATGATGTTTACGTCCTACTATGGAATAGGTGGTAGCATATTGCCATGCACCGGGCATATTTCCAGACTCCCAGCCAATACTAGAAAATCTAAATTAAAAAACTCCACTACAGCCCGACCCAGTACCTCCCGATCGGCAGTCGCGCTTGCAACCAACACGACCAACGAGCCAACTCTCTTAATATGGTTATTTAAAGCTTTAATAAACGCAGGTGACAAACAAACAGACACATTATAATAAACATAGCTGGTTACGAAACGTATCAAGGGTTTAGAATACTTTAGAAGGTGCATATGTAATTAGTGAACAGATGCAAGCTTCGGATTGGAAAGGCAGCCGATCACCGAATGCGCTCCCCAATTGGGTCACGATGGTCCAACTTTGGCGGTGCATTCTCATATAAATATAGCTATGAACATATCGTTTTACAAATACAATTCATTGTGAATAATGTTTATCGTTAACTACTCGTTTTTCGTTTCATAATCGTGGCGAAATGTACATTTTTAGAGCTCTCTAGAATGTTCTCTAAGGCGTGTGAAGTCTTCCAATTTGCATTTGACCAGCGTGGTAGATGACCTTAAATATCCGGTTTCTGACTTACCCACGGCCAATAGAGAAACGATACAAACGATATATGATGATGATGATGAACTTATAGATTTTCATTAAATGGTTGCAATGTTACTTATATACGTAGTAAGAAGTTGGATTTCAGTTCGATTAGCTATGGCCAGAATTTGGATATCAATTGTTTGAGGTATTCATGATAGTCTTATGTTTTAAATTTTCCACTTTTATGTTGTTACCTTCAGTTGTGTGTAAGAGTGCGTTTTGTGTGTGTATGTGTGTACTTAGGTATATACGGGAGGAAACTTTATAACAAAAATGTATTAACTAGGTACTGCTTGCGACGCGAATATTTTTCATTTTGACTATTTTTGGTATCATGAAATAGAGACAATTCTGTATTTAAAGGTTAAATATTTATTTAAAGTTTGAAAAACTACAAGGCAGTGGTAACACAGCGTAACTATGTATATTTAATTCAATAGTAAGTTAGTATCAAATGCAGTAAAAATTTGTTAATTTCAATAAATACTTTATAAACATTACCATCCACTTTCAAGGGGTAAACTACAGCGAAATCAAAATCTAAGTAAATGCTACAATATATGAGGATAGCCACTGAAAGGGAAATTCGCAACTTCGGGCCATTTACGAACGTAGTAACCCGTAATAATGAATTGTGGCCGTTCAATCGACTTCATTCGCTATTATTAAACACATTTGTATTATGTGCAATAGCTAACAGATAATTCTAATGCGCTGTGATAAGAGCGGAATTTGCGCCGGTGTTGTATGCAAGCGTCATAAGACGAATACATTGCAATTTAGTAGCGGGCGCTGCGATAGTTCGAGTGTGCGCGAGTGTTTAAAACACTGGGTGCGTTTATATAGATGCTGAAACTTTTGTTACAGTATTTATATAAACATATCGTACCAAATGCTGTTTGTTACAGCAAAGGAAGATATTATTTTATCATTAAAATCTTGTGGAAACAATAAAACAGTATGTCTATAATTGTTCATTATTGATTGTTTGATTGTTCATTATTCTGGTATATACATATTTATATATACACAATAAAGTATAAAATTGATCTCATACCTGATATATAAATATTATAGCTGAAGACAAGCTACATACATAAGTATCTATTATAAAAAATATTAATATATCATTACTTATAAATCTTTAATATATAATTTTATTCGCAATCTTCGTTGGTAAGCGGAAAAGTCAACATGTTCAACCTGAAGCCAACTCATCCGCGTTGTCAGCTCTTTTAATTATAATTACTCAATTCATAATGCATATATGACTTCATAGACGAGCAATGCTCACGTTGCTAGAGTACAGCGCCTGCCTATATGCGTCATGAGGCCACTGTGGGAACGTATGTTGAAATTGTTTATAACAATTGCAAATTAAAAATATATGGAATCGCTTATAAAAGTGAAAGGGAAATGTTGCAGCGAATCAATATAACTTAACATCACGCCTGCAATCCCCGAAGAGGTAGGCAGATAAATGTTGTACCTACACTCCTCCCATGTTTCGCAGGTGGTGAGCCTATTGCGGTACGTCGGTCGTATTTCCAGACTTAGAACCACAACTAGAAAATTTAAATTAGAAAAATCCAATAGTGCAAAACGCGGGATTTGAACCCAGGGCCTCTCGATCGGCAATTGATATGTATAACGTTAAAAATTATGAAATGGATATAACGGCATATTAGAGAATAGCATAACAAATTATAATATGAACTTTAATGGACGCAGGTGCCGAGGGAGACCATAGATGTACTTATGCTGTATAAACAGGCATTGTTTATATTGTTATCAATAAGAATATAATTTTTTCTGATGATTAACCACCTCATACCTTTTGGTACACTTTGTATACTTTAGAAAACGCTATTTAAAACTGTTATGTTTATAGGAATTTTGTTGATATTTTCCTCTTTTATAAATTATCTATTTAATCTTAACGTTAAACCTATAACGTTAAAAAGTCAGATCTGCGTGATTGGACTTGATTTGATCTCACAACTGTTTCAACAAGAGGCTCGATTCCAAAGCACAAAGCTATCGCTGCTTATAAAATTATTGAACAATAAAACCAACTTGTTAAATCGACTTCCAAATGCATTTTTTCTACAGTATCATTATTATAAACAACATAATTAGTTGATGTGGGCACGGAAGCACAAGGCGTGCGTCGTAATACATCGCACGAATCGCTCGGGGCGTCGGATATTCGAATTCTGCTCTCATCACGGTATATTTCGAGACGGTAGAGTCAAGGTCGCTTTTTTATAAAAAATACAAAAGGTTAGCTATTCTTCAACATTTATGTAGGACATCAATGCGTTGTATATTGCGGTGTTAAATAATTTCAGAATTTCTGTTTTTAAACGGCATACGTTTAAGAAAATGGTGTGAAAAAGAAATTTCAATATTTGTTATTAAAATTTATTAAACGTAACATCACGGCGGTAATGCAAGAAAAAGCAGGCAGAGGAGTGTAGAACACGCCCACGTTTCACCAGTTACATTTACGCCCCACTATTGTCATACACCGGGCACAAATCTAGATTCCGAGCCACTAGTAGAAAATCTAAATTAGAAAAGTCCAACAGTGCCCGATCTGGGATTTGAACTCAGGACCTACCGATCGGCAATCGCGCTTGCTACCAACAGACTAACGAAGCAGTCAAAATTAATTCCTCGACATTTGTTGCTGTCAGTTATTTTTATGTTTCATAATCATATTGCGATATAAAAAAATGAGGTTTTACGCCCTGACCCATGTACGTACATTTGCAATATTGTACCTGCGTGTTGAATAATAGACTAAACAAAAATATTACTTGATAATGTATCTCCAGGCAAAAGTTTACCTAAACAGTGAAAGCATCTGTTCCCCCACAATGTACCTTAGAGCTTACCGCTGCAAACTTATACGGCTATCTCGGTTAACAGTCGCTTGCCAAGCGCGCGCTCTGTGTTTTCAAATGAAGACACCCTTAGCGTATACAATAACGTGTGTTTTTATGAAACACTTCCAAGTTTGGATCTAAAATGTTGATGTTGCTGACATCGCTATACTGACTTGCTGATACTTGCTGACTACGCGATCAACAATATTGCGAAGTTCAGCATTAACATTATCGTCAACTTTTTCAAACTTATTATCGTTTTGCTAGGTACTGTTATTGATTTATTGCCGTATTTGGTTTGCAAGCAAATCTTTCCCTATATATTTAAATTTGAAATTTATTATTTAATGTAAATAACGGTTACGTAAACACATATGTTTTTTAATAAAAAAATATGGTATCATCAAAATAAACGGTTCAATCTTAGGGTGTTACTACATAGTTACCGGACTTTTATAAATGAAACAAAATTGTGGCACCACGCAGATGACAATTATAACAGCAAAATACGAAAAACTTTGTTGCACATGAAAAAAAAAGAAATCGAATGCCGATTAAAACGGTAATCTATTAAATAGTTAAGTTCTATGAAATACTGAGGCGTTCGGTTCGACTCCAGGTGTCTTCGTATAAACGCTTTGCACATTAGCGTTATACTGTAAATCATAGATAAGAGTCAATTTTTTAGAGTCAGCATAAAATTGCCACCTGTGCGTTTTACATTAATGTGCGTGCTTAATAGAACTTCGAATAGGGCCCTTGAATAAATTGTGCTTGTGTGAAAGCTTGCGCCATCTGATATTCTTGTAAAGGTATAGAAATGAATTTCAACTAGCTGACGGCATGTCAGAAGTCTCCGTAACCGATGTGCGTGTGATTTTAAACATAACATCACGCCTGTTTTTCACCGAAAGGGTTAGCCGAGAAGTGTAGAACTCTCTCATGTTTTACCAGTTACGTTTTGTCATATATTGCCATTTTTGCCATTTTGTGGATTCAAAACAAAATTTTAGTTGGCTGGGGGTGTTAGAAGTGCCTGAAATGAGTGCGTTTCGCAAAAAGCGATGAATGTGCAAAAGCGGTTTAGGTTCATAAGGATAGATATATTTGGCATCGGGTTCTACCTCGCAATAGACTTGGCATGATAAAAAAATAGCATGATACAAATTTTTGATAGAAATGAAAATTCACGTAATTTATTCGTGTGTTTTGATGCTGCAAAAACCGATAAGTAACTTGGTTACTTATCAGAAGAAGGTCTTTGAGCCTTTCACATTTTAAATTCGTCCGTTCACGCCTACGCTGTACAAGTGTAACATCACTATTTCGAGTCAAATAGAGATAATAATATTTATTAAGCCAACACTTCCGGTAGGGCGCTGCCATATTAATTTTTTCCTCTCTACTGTACCAATTAATTAATAAACATTATTTATTAGTTTAATAACTGTTATTTGTTACCATATACGTATAAGTATGTATGTTATGAATGAGGACAGTTTCTTGACTTTTGTATTAAAGTAATATATAGTAATGATAAATGTTTTAACTTGTTCTGTGTTCAATCTATATGCTTTATTAAGAAAATAAATATTTTTGAATATTATCCATCACTTAGTTGTCAATTGAAAGAAAGAAATAATAGATCCATCATCGCTTTATAAACTTCGAGAAATTTCCATCGATTTGGCTCCTAATATCTTTTTTAGTGAACACTTTGGATAATCTACCAAAATACATATCTGTGTTCTGTCTGTCATTGACCTGATATCCAATGGACCTTAGCTCTTCGGCTTACATCTGAATACCTTCAATTATATGTTAGGTATATGAAGCAATACGTTTACTAATGAATTTTTATAAGATGCACATC
>DWTO01004314.1:0-11670 GCA_018244755.1 Jemadia pseudognetus
AGAGGCACACTCCACGGGTCACGAAGTTACGTTTACGTCCCACTATGGAATAGGCGGGGAGCCTATTGCCATACACCTCACACATTTCAGACTCCGAGCCACTACTAGAAAATCTGAATTTAAAAAATCCAGTATTGCCCGACTCGGAATTTGAACCCAGGACCGCCTGATCGGTAGTTGCGCATGCAATCAACACCAACGAAGCAGTCAAAAAGAAAAAGTTCATAGTTCAAACGTAAAGAAATAGTTCTATAAAAGGCGTGTGAAGTCTGCCAACCCACTTGCCACTTGGCAACGTGGCAGCTGCCTTAACACTCTCAATTTGAGCTGTGTTCCAACAGTAGAACGATAAAAAAGGGGCAAAAAAAGCTTTTTCGGAGAACCTTCATACACAGTGTATTCATTTGTGATTCTTTACTAAGATATAATGGAACCGAACCATTTTTAAATAGACCTGAGGTAGAGGCAGTAGATGGATCACTTGTGGCAAAAACACGCGGAATAAATTAAGGTCCGATGTCCAAGAGTACCGAGACACCCACGTCATCGCGCGATGGAGCGATGTGTTGTATGTACTGGAAGGAAACCATTCATTGTATTGCTCTACTTTTGTCGTCTTGCGACAAAATAGATTCTAATCTATTCTAATCTCTACTGCCAGCTGGTAATGAAATTAAAGTGAGTAAGTAATTGACATGACCAATGAACAAGCGCGGTCTTTTAATATGATATCGTAATACCATATTCATCATCATTATCATCAGTCCATTGTTGTCCAATACTGAACATACGCCTCCCCTAAGGGGCTATGCCCATAATCCCCACGTTGGGCACGCAGATTGGGGATCGCAGAGCACAGCTTCTCGCACCGCCTGCGCTGATGTCCATAAGCGATCAAGGTATTTATCTGTGTCTAAGCAGACAGCGCCCGGCACACTGCCGGCACTCTTAAGGCACCCTGTATCCCGGCATAGGGTCGGGAAATAAATACTTAGTCTGTCCCGACACAGATAATTAATAAATAAATTTTATGTATACATAAAAAAATATACTTACATACGTGTAATGTGATAAGTAAATGTAATGCATTAATATAATTTGTACGGCGTAATACGAGTATGACAAATATGGGATATGATTAATGATAATTGATGAACTTTGTACCCACGTTTAATAGGTTCAGCAAATAAAGATATTTCGTTTCATACTTCCTTTGATAATATTTTCGTGACTAATCCAATCATTTTAGTACACATTACAATTAGAATAAATAAAGTTTTCCTTTACAAAACATATGTATCTACATATTTTGAATGAGTTGAAATATTACTTATCGTTCTAGTAAACATAAACGTATTTTAAAAAAACGGCCCCTGTTCGATGTTTCAAATGTTATTATCACAGATACAGTTAGTTTTGTCAATCTGTAACAACGATACTCACCGAGTTAAAACTATTAATATTGAAATAATAATTCGATTGCAAGAAGTTTTATTAAAAGCATTAGATGGTAGTTATATGATTTTACGTGAAACATATTATGTATAAAGGAAGGTAGACATGAAAGCAAAGTATTTCTTAATAATATTGTATAAAAATATCGTATATTTAATTTTGTGATTAATGTTAATCCTTTCACTTTCGGATATTCACTTGTTTCGATCATTTTAATTACGAGTACCGTACTTAAGTAGTATAATGTTGACATAAAGAGAGGATTAGAAAATCTGTTTGTCATTTTTTTCTGCCAAACATGAAATTTTCACAGCAAGGTAGCAACAAGTTTATAAATGAAGAAACACTAAAAAGTAATTGAATTTTAAATAATTGTCGGTGAAAATATCAGGCTTGGAGGTAAGTTTAATATTATATTTGTTAGAGGATATCTGGAAAGGCCAATATCCGCGGCGCTCGCGGCGGCCGCTTGTCGCGCGATGTGACACGCGATAAACATTCAACGTTAAAATGAAAATACAAATCTATAAATAAATAAACATCTAATATTTCGCATATAAATATAAATGCTGACAATGACATAAGATTAACATAAAGAGAATAACCTGAATTTGTTCTCTGCCACAAATCGCTACAAAAGTTTCCTTATTATGAACATAACTTTTACATAGAACAGTTTATACTGCAGTCTGAAAATGTTTCATTGGTACACTTCCTCAGTAGTATTTTCTTGGCGTACGGACTTGACAGGTCGGACCCACCCACGAAGTTCTAGAGCATATCGTATTTTTTCTACGATTTTTATTTTGTGTCGCAAATAGATTATTAAAAATATTTTCCTTTTCGGATGTCTTAATTGAAACTCTAGCGGGCTGTTACACTCGTTAGTTAAAAGTAGCCAGCTACTTACCACAGTAAGCTCTACTGCTACTATTATTAGGTACTAGTACATCCGCTTTCACTACTGAACTTCAAGACCTTAATATTGACTATAAAACTTCAAATCTATCCCATATTTCATTGTAGTCTGCAAGCTTCATACGATTGTCATTAGCAGTTTGTAACTAATATTGTGTACATGTTAGTATAATCTTAGTTTGAAACTTGACTTAGTAGTAACTTAGTAAGTTAGTTATTCTCAAGATTAAAATGATGTTTTACTTTACAATCCACATCAGCAAGAACAAAAATGAAATTACTTTAGCTCATGTGCCGTGCGCCCGGACCGAACAGTAGACGAAAATCAATAGCGAATATATAAATCAGAGCCAAAGTGATATTGTGAATGTAAAGATCCGTAATCCCAGCCGATCTTCACGAAATGCCAATCTCAATAATCGACGCAAATAAAAGAACCTTTTATGTAATAAATCTGAGCATTTCTATAGATTCGCCGCTATGTCAGATCGCTTCTGTTTTGCCAAACAACGAGCGCCGGGAGCTTATTAGCTTTGCTTCTAACTTACGAATATTTCTGCCCATCGCGAAACGAACGCTCGCAAATGTCTTTATAGATCTGACGCACTCTTTCTCTCAAAATACTGCTGTCTAGTCTGCAATGGAAAGTCCGCAATGGTTCAACAGTCAACATTGCGCGGCAAATGTATCCCGGTTGACGGAAACCGTGCAGTCAGTGACCCCCAACACGCAAGTCGAGCTGCTGCGGATGAAATATCATCCATTAAGTAGCGCGGCACACGCGCACGTATTCATATAGGCACACACGCATACACGCGCGCTCACACAAACACGCGCACACACACGCCTACGCCCACGCACACGCCGCAAAGACGATGATTTTTCAGCGACAGCATTTATTTAATGAGGTCTCCATGTGTAATAGAACTGTTATGTAATAGAACCACATTGCATAAGTCGTACTAAAACAGAGACACACACACAAAAACATGCACACCAAGTGTTTTTGTATCTGTGATAGATGACAACCAAACGTACAAGTAAAAATTACATCGGCTATATCGATATTAATATATAATTCGTCGCGAAGGAGGAAATTCCTTTAGCAGTTGAATGTGTTTATGCATATTTATGGCTCCGATTTATAATGGCGTTTTATGGACGTAAGTAGTTCACTTGAGCGATGGCCCCAACCGTTCTCAGGGACAATCTGATTTTCACTTCCGTCGAGCCAGCTCGAGTAGGACATACCGAATGGGAGTTCAAATGGGATCGATTTAAAGGATATTGATTCTGTCAACGATACTTGTCGAGAGTACGTTATGCGCTATCAATGGCATTCATAACGTATACTTTTTGCATTCTCCAGGACATTTTACGTACGTAACATCACGTTATCTGTTATCCCCGAAGAGGTAGGCAGAGGAGTGTAGAACCTTAATGCAATCGTTCGCTTATAATAAGCTATTAAAGTGTATTTACAAATAAGCTTGATGCATGTTTGGTATGTAAATATCATAACAACCCGCCTCTTTGTTTACGTCTTTACTTAATAATATGACATCACGCCTGTGTTCCTCCGAGGGGGTAGGCAGACGATAGTAGTGCTTCCACTTTTCACCCCTTCTGCTGTACTTCCCGTGAAATAGGGCTGAGGCCAATGCCATATGTTGTGAACAAATCTTTATTCCATACTGCGAATTTCAAGTTAGAAAAACTTAATAATAATTTTTACTTAATAAGCACCAAATGCGCCATAATTCTCTAGTCACACAATGTCTTTCAAACCGACAATGAAAGGGTGACCATAAATAATCTCTCGTTGACAGAAAATGGGGCCACACTCTGTTCGATCCATGCGGCGGCTATAATATTGCTGTAGAGCATCCACCGGATTGTTCTCTGTAAAAATATGTTCCAAACAATGCGGATTTGCAAAATTATCGATAACACTCTACACCAGTGTTCTCCAACCTTTTTTGTGTTGTTGTGTTACTTTCAACTATGATAAAACATTGCAGGTGGTTAAGTGCAAGTAAACTCATGCATCGAATAAAATATAAAAAAAAATCCACAAAAGGGTACTTATCACATCCACTAACATTTTCGGCGATAATCGAAAGTGTTATTGGGTTTCGGAAAAATCCGATAGCAGTGTAACGAATGAATTTCGCGACAAGAAATTTAATAAGAATTGTGACGCGAGGGAACGGGCGGGTCGCGGCTAAAAACTACCCTCCGAAGGATTTACGGTGCTCGGCGACGTGTATATTCGATCGAAGTTTCCTCACGTTTATTACAGTTACAGGACTCCCACGGCAGCCATCGATCAAGCTGCTCACTGCGAGGCCTGGGAACCAAGGGGCGAGAGATCAAGCAAACAGTTTCCTAGGTCCAATTACGTCACTTTGAAGATAACTGTCATCCGTTCACGCTGCGTTCTGGGCCGAATACTGTTAGTTTTGCCCTAATACCGATTGTTCCTCAACCATAAAATAAACAAGGCGGTGATTGGGACTTGGCCTAAAGGAAGATGGTCCATGGTATGGTCCATACGATAATATGATTTATAGTGATTTAGTTGGGCTTGAAGCGAAAACATATTACGCAGAAAATTGTTCTTCGTGTGTTGTTAATATGGGCAGCCGTCATGGAACATTATTTCGAATTATAAACATAATTTATTTAATAAATAATGCTACTATATATATACACCGTCTGTGGCAAAATATGCTCCTCTGCATACATATACGGGCATTGCAGGAGTGATGTTAAGTTTACGTTAATAACATATTGAGTTATTCAATGGTCATTGCGACCACTCCGGTAGACGCCCGCTCGTTATTGGAAGGCGCGATATTTGTTGCTGGAGCGCCAGCCGCCCGCCCACTGGTTGAATAATTCTGCGAACCCAATTTGCGAAACTCAATTTATTATCAAAATGTACGGAAGAAACCGAGGAAAATTGCCTGTGTTGAGATAGAAGATTTTTTGCTGTCTTTTCATTTAACAGAAACATTTCATCTGTCTTTAAGGCACCTAAATTAATTAACGTCGATTAAAATTCTATGACATGTTACCACTTAAAATTAGCCGGTGCGTTACAGGCGACAATACTGCGTATGGCGGAACGATGACAAGATTGTACGGCGACAGTGACTGCACTCATTTGCAGTAAGTAACCTGGAAATATTTGTAGGTATGTACCTATGTCCATAATGTCTACATGAAGAGTTTATTAAATAAGTCATCCTCTTAAGCTTATTCCTTTCCACTGTTAGACATAGGATTCTCCAAGCGCACGCCGCTGAATAGGATCTTCTATTCCTCCCACCAATCGCTGTCAGTCACTGCGTATGTCGCCACTCCTCGTAGCTGGAGGGAGTCCCATGTTACGTTTGTCAAAGTTAAGTACCTATTTTTATCTACAAGCAAGTCACGATTTGAGAGAGATTTACTATCTGCTTGTACTAACTGCCTCATTGGTCAAATGGTTGCTGATCAAGAGGTCCTAAGCTAGATCTATATAGAAATTTCTGTATCCACTCTCCTGTATGTATCCACTGTATCCTATATCCACTGATTTAATTTACACACAACTGTAAGCGAAACATACTCTGATAAAACAATGAGTATACATGTAGTCCCCACGTACATGTACGAGATATTTAGTATCTACGAACGGACATTAGATGTCGGGCAGCGGACGCGATCGTCTAAATCTAATAGAACAATGGCTGCGCGGCGACGGACCAATAATTGTTGGGTCTCTAACAAGGTCTCACACCGTGCGGTGCGCTGCGCACTCAAAGCTGCGAGCAATATGAACTGTGCTCTTACAATATCGACAATATGATGTTCGTTACAAGTTTGCATTTGCCCGGTGCATGGCAATAGGCTCACCTATTCCATAGCGGGACGTAAACGTGACTGGTGGGCGTAACGTACGTGGGAGTGTACTACACTCCTCTGACTACCTCTGCGGGGATTACAGGCGTGATGTTAAGTTTTTTTAAGTTTTAGGTTTTTAACAAAGATTGAACATACATAACAATTACTGCAATGAAGTGTGTTTACGAAATACCTCAACATTGCATGTCGTGCAGCGGATACAATCGTGTGTGTATGTGTGTGCGATACAATAGGCGCGATGCAACGCGTCGGACTGACAATTAGCCGATATTTCATAGTATAGTGTGGGGCAGTTCGCTACGCACTACCTGCTGCGAGCAATATGAAATACGCTCCTAGTAACCTCACCAATATGATGTTTATTATAAATTTATTCACGAAGTTTTAACAAACAAAACGATCCTGCGTAATTACGAAATACCTCACAATTTTTCACTTAATCTATGTACATAATAAATTTAAGCGATGAAATATTAATGATTATTAGCATTGGATTTTTTATAAAAGGCACATTTTCAATATTGATGATTTAGGATAAGAGTAATATTTGTGTTGTATAATTATTTTATACGTTTTTTTATTATCCTAGACCCTCACTAATTTTCAGCAGTAGACAGTAGTATTGGAGAGAGAGATTAGGTCAAAAATTTAAATTAAATTTTCGGAGCGACTCGTTGAATACGACATTCATTATTGCCGTATGTTCCGGTCGCATTACACCTGGTGTACACATTACGATATATAGACGCGCTATTGTAGTATTGGACTCCATCAACCTCAGCCCGGACGTACTAGCATTGTTAGCTTCTAGTCCCTGGTGCTGTTATTAAACTTCTATGAAAAATATCTATTGAAAGCGTTCTTTTAAACAGATGCGACGTTTATCACTCGAATACGAATACACGCGGTGTTTAAGAAGTTTCATCTATCTGCAGCTCAACTGGACGTAGGATCCAAATGGTTTACTCAGTTCACCGCCATTTGTCATCGTAACATTGATTGATCAGCTGTTCGATACAGCGGGCGTGGACAAAATTAATCCGTCATCTTAAAATTTATGAAGAGATACTATAATATTGTTGTTATTCGTCACGCCAGTCCATTACGGGGTAGACAGAGACAACGAAACAGGAAGAGCTCTATTTCATTATCTCGTTGATAATATTCTCTTATCTCATTCCCTTATCATACATATACATATTATTATGTCCAATCCAATGCCATTTTAGTTGTTTATAAAATATGTGTACACTTTGGAAAATTGTTTCTGAGATTTGTACTGTATTTCGTTATTTTACTTCTATAGCTCCTACAACTCCTTTCTGTCCTGTTTTCAATAATTAATACTTTATGCGTAAGTTGTTCTGATGACGACTGTCACGAGCGGCAACCGTGCAGCAAACATCTAACAACGTCACGATGTTGTCCTTCACCGTCATCGCAACATATTTAATCTTAAAACGCGCACAGTAGAACGCGTACATATAATACCCATCTTTTTTTCTATTTTTAACATACTCCGTTGGGTTATTGTCGCAAGTACTTCAAAATGTTCCTTATATATAAACACGGGATATAACGATTGACTCGCGCGATCTGCAGTTAGCTTGCTTTGAAATATAAAACAATGTTGAGTTGAACTATTCGTGATCAACAAACAAACCTACTATCAATGCTTTTGTACAATGTATATTTAGAAGAAGCATGCCAGATTTAGAACAATAGATTTTTTTACACTCTATGTTCTCTACCTACCTTGTAAGAATGTGGAGAAAATTTATAAATACGGATAATAATAATGTTTGTCGTAAAATCGCTTTCATAACATTGGACATAAAATTTCATCACACTGATAAATAATAATTTGTCAAGTGTGGCAGTTAACTAATAATTATCATAGTGTATGTCAGTGTAAAAACAAATCGTTCGCATTCTTGAGGATTTCATAAATAGTACCTACGTTTGAAAATAGCAAGAGTAATTTATAGCTAAAAACCTACTAAGACTAAAAAAAATATTTTCTTATCTTCATGAATTTATATATATTGTTATTCACATGAAATTTATTTACTGATACAACAAAGATACTGCTACATATATATCCTCATACGAAACGGACGTGTGGTCACAAGATATGCACCTCAAGGGGCTCCCACGAGCGGCACGTCCCTCCGTCGTCTAATTGAGAGTGACGCGCGCTGGTCTCTCAGCAATAACACTCCTCAGCACTCAGCGCCGCACTTGTTAATTCTGCTCTCCGCTGCTAGCGCGTAGTAGTTTATTATTTACTACAAAATAGTCAAAATAAGGTCAAGGAAGGACAGAGATACGAAATTTAACTTTTGATATCCCTTGTTCTTGTCTCCTTTGCCTGTCTTCTTTCTGTCTACAAATTATGATCTAGCTAGAGTGTCTTTCTTCATCATGTATAAAGGACGTCGAGTATTATTGTCAAATAAAAATACCCACAACATTAATTCTCATACACAGATATTATTTCGTAGATAGATCGAGAATATTCTATCTCGTATAATTGGTATCCTGGTACATAAATCCGAATAACTAAAACTGCCCGGCTATGTATTAAAGTGTAACAAACATTCTGACAGCGGAATTACGAAGTAAGCCACGATTAAGTTCTCATTTTACGCTTAGTATTTATAGCCGCTGGTTTATATGTAAATATGAGTCGTATCTATCAAGTTGTGACAACATATGAGAAACCGTGAGAGGCCCAGGGCCCGCGTATCTGCGTCCGCCCACGCGCTCTCCGGCCTGTTGATTTCAAGTTCAGTGTTGCGTCATACGATGTGCCTATGGAAAGGATATATGTAAATACGGCTGTTATTGAATGACATTCATTTGGTGCTTCGTGTGTTATCTGTATACAGTTGGATATTCACTCGTTTTGTAAGTATCACTGACAACGTTTTATTAGAATTGTTCAAGGAATTTTGTAACCTATATAAATTTTAAGTGAAGCTTCAATGATCTAATATATCACACGAAATACTAGAATAAGGCAGGCGCCTGACTGCCCTTGGCGAGACATTACGTCACCCGTCCGTCATTTGACACTGCACTATGTGAATAAACTCGTATAAAATGGTAGATAGTAAAATGTACAATAAGTAAATTTAGGGC
Organism: Jemadia pseudognetus; assembly: GCA_018244755.1. NCBI lineage: Eukaryota > Metazoa > Arthropoda > Insecta > Lepidoptera > Hesperiidae > Jemadia > Jemadia pseudognetus. The sequence goes on from DWTO01004314.1 coordinate 9,430, forward strand.
AATGCGAATAATAAGGGGACGTATGAGAAAATAATGTTCTTATGGTAAATAATAAAAAACTGAGAACATCATTAGGGAGGGCAGAGACTGAAACGCGACAAACAATATTTGTCAATATTATTTTAGTAATTTATACTGATACTCTTCGATAGTAAAATGTTATGGTAAATGAACACTTCATCTTCATAAATAAACATTTTGCGACCTGGCTTTCTGATGCTAAAGTAGTTTCTATGAGGGTCTTTACTATGTTAACTAGACATCTGAAAACTACATGGATACATTTTGATCTTCACTTATTTCGATAATTATACATTTTATTTTTACCCCTAGACAAATATCTGTGCCCGTCACACCAATATTTGTCTTGGGTGGTCATCAAAGCCACAAACAGCTCAGGAGTCAGGTTTAGTAGCCACTGAACCGACGACCTATCTAAGTGAGTTTAGACCAGCGGCAACTTTAAACCGGTGCCCACACGAATCGTTTGAGAAAAAAACCGTCACAGAACGGACTGCCGAGGTCTATACGAAGAAAACTTCACAGCTGTTAATTAAAGCTCGCGCTATAAATCTTTTAGACCCGGTTACATTCCGATCTATGGTTCAATTGTCCCGGGATATAGCACTCATTTGTGCTGGTGTATTATACATTTTTATTTTAACTAGTTGAGAAGCAAAATTTGAGATTTATATTTTTTAAGTTGCCAAACAGATACACTACAAATAAAAGTGGGAGTACTGCAGTCCTCTGCCTACCTGTTCAAGGAAATACAGGCGTAATAATAACATTTTTAACAACAATGACATCATGATCCAATACTATGAAGATTAAAGTTGAGGCAAATGCGCTTTGTAATTGTCGATCTTGGAAAATACACTCCTGAGTTAATTTATATATCCCAAATACAATTGTAGAGACGTTAGATACTCACATGACGTTATCGCTATGTGAACAATGTAAGTTCACATAGCGATAACGTTATTATATCATGAACCTCACCCACGCGGCCGTGAACCGTGATATCAGTGGAACAATGATTCGCCGTGAACTAGAGTATTTCACGTCTGAATATCATCATGTACGGCCCTATTGTCTGTAACACTTTATACCAAACTACATCACTTTAATGTGGAGGAAATATGAGGTCTGTAAGGATAGGGAAATATGGCTTTTGGTGCTTATTAACTACCTGGTACGAGATTCAAAATAACGATATAATACAACTGCCTTGTTCGTCTTGTTGGTTGCAAGTACGACTGCTGATCGGGAGGTCCTAAGTTCTATTCTCGGGTCAGGCACTACTGAATTTATCTAGTTTAGATTTTTTAATAGTGGCTCGGAGTCTGGATATGTGCTCGATGTATGGCACCACCTATCGCATAGTGGGACATAAAAGTGACTGGTGTAATGTGGGAGTGTTCTACATTTCTCTGCCTACCCCTTCGGGGATTACACGCGTGATGTTACGGTATAATAACAAAAAAAAATACTTTCCTCTATTGAATAGGCGGTGACTCTGTTGCCACATTCCGGGTACATTTTCAGAGTCTGAGCCGCTACTAGAAAATCTAAGTTAGAAAAATCTAATTGTACCCGATCCCGGATTGAATTATCCAATTCTGCTCTAGGAAATAACTAATTTGGTTTTAAAATAATACTAATTTCTAAATTTTGACTAAGAAGTTGAATACACTAGAAATTAGATTAAATTCGATACTGGCAATATGCAAAGTGTATTTATATAAGCAAATCATTGCTTTTTCGTCTGTGATACCATTTGGAAATTCTACCAATAAGTTAAATTGAATTTTCGTAGAGTCTCGTAGAAATCTACGGCGTAGCGAGGCTTCGATATGTACGTACATGTACGTATTGATTGTAACTGAAATAAACAGCTGAAAAGCCGATATTTGCAGTAACTATATAAAACAATAGTAGTATTAAAGATCGTTTTTTATGATACTGCATGAAGTAGGTATAGGATTGCAAACTGTGAATTACATCTCAAAATGTAAAGCGTGGTACAATATGACCTTAATGATTATTTTGACAAAGACACATGTTCAATATTGGAAGGATTAATCGAGTATTAAAGTTACGTACGAGTAAGTACGAGCTTTTTTGAAGGAATTTAATGAGTTTTTTTATGACAATGCAGAAAACGATAAACAAACAAGCGCAAAAAGTTGCTAAAGCCATCGCATCTATGAACCCCGAATAGAAGTGTTAGCATCAATA
>DWTO01004315.1:0-11670 GCA_018244755.1 Jemadia pseudognetus
CAAAATGGCTAGTGAGCACGGTACAGCGTCCGATGAGCGCAAGCAGCCGCATTAAGGAGTACACCAGAATCGCTTCGAGTATCGGCAGCCGACTTGCTAATACTATAATGCCGTTATAAATTTCTCCAGTAACTGGATCCACTCCGCATCTAGAATGCATCACATAAATAGCCTCTAATAAGCCGCCGGATCACCATAAAGGTCAAAATGATCGTTGGCGTCCATAAAAAGGGGAATTTATCCAATAAAACGTTGTACGTATTCTATTGACAATAAACAGAATTTCAGTGCAATGTAAAGCCGTTCGGGAGCGACGTGATTCGCGAATGTGCGAGCGTTCGCGATACTGTATTGTATGGGGGTGCGTTTTGAGTTCATTATGGCTTCGGTGTCAACTGTCATAGTCGGAAACGGCGAGACGAATGCCGTGCGTGAGCGCAGAATTCCCTGTTAAAGTGGAATGCGTATCTATTACGGTAAGGTGGCGGAGATGCCAACAGAATGGAAAATGGACAACGGGATCTCTCATGAGCATTTGGTTTACTTATGCCCGGTAGGATAACTTGAAACGGTCAATATTATTTAAAGCGAGGAATGTGTTGTCTTAGTAATTCCAACAACAATCTCGTACATTCCATACACTATTATCGCCGCACGAACTGAATGTTCTGTTCCGACTGTGAATATTAGTAGGTATGTAATTCTAATAATTTCTATTTATACATTAAAAGATGATGCTCATATGCTTAATATCAATAAATACCAATAATGCAATAGAATAAAACTTACTATCCACATAATTATTGTTATAAACAGATGTTAGAACGTTAATATTCTAGTTAAGTTCGCTCACCGATGCAGAAAATAAAATCTGTGCTGAATTTTGTTTAGCAACGTGAAATTCCGACGGTCAAATTAATTAAACGCACGATCACGATAACATGTGCCTCCTTTAAATTTCAGCCTCAGTCTGCATTCAAATACATAAATAATCTCGAGCTGAATACCAGATTTCTAGGCCAACACACTAACAGCATTGCAATTTTTTTTAACTACCATTTTCCAATTTAACGTACGTTATTGAAGTAATAAACGATTCGATCCTATTATTTCACCTGTGACCTTTTAAATTAACTAAAATGCAGTATCGAATCGTTTCGAATGAGCCAAAGCGTCCGAATCGAAAACAAGCACGCATAAAAATTCAATAGAAGAATATGACTATTGGCGATAATAAACATCCAAGATAACAGAGATCACCTATTTACTTATTTTCTGTTGGATCGTAATTGCAAATGAAAGACCTCATCAAATCCGCATCGCAATACTACCGATGAGAAGAAAGAAAGACGGAAAGGAAAGAATTTTTGAATATTGACTATCTTGTCGCCATTGTATAATTTGTACAAATGCTCTCAATCCCTCTCTCTTGTAATTCAAACTAAACAAACATAAAAGTATCGAGCACGCCTGAGCCGATAAAGAAAAATGTATCTATGGAATCAAAGTTCCGCTTAATCAATTTGCAAGGAGAATTATTCGGAGCCAGAGATAATCCGCTCCAGACGTGGCGGAATGCGTCGTGTCGCTCGGCTCTCGCCCTACGACTAGGGCTAACTCTAACTGTGCACCTTTTATTTTATGTTTGTACATACAATCTTACATAAACTGAGACATGTAAATCAAGCGGCTAAATAAATGTTGGTTACAGACATAAATTTATATCACCTGCAAGGAAACGTCACTTTTTAATCCATACGTGAAACACGCTATGTGCCAAGACTATAGATAAATAAGTTAATAAACGGTACCCACTTTTACACCGTCCTTATTTTCATTTATTCCACACTTTATGTATTTGTAATAAAACAAAAATCACTACAGTTATTTACATAGTCCAACTCGTGGACAGCCCTAACGACGGCCAAAGGAGGACTTTCGACAGTGGACACTCGCATCTTAAATATTTAGCGAGATGCACAAAAACTGCATCGGCGTCGACGCCATGTTGGATGCCAGTATTTTTAGTTGGACCAGAATAGCCGATGTGTGCCGAGACCGACCCGCTGCATCACCTCCGTGGCGGAAGGATGTTCTTTAAATGTAAGCTGAGTCTGCGACGTTCGTTTTAGATCACCTTACGAGATAAATCGGACTCGATGATTCGTTAGCGCTCTTTGCCGTGATGATCAATGAGAGAATGAATTTGTTAATTTATTTGTACGATGTTTGAAGTAATTTGTTTGTATTAAGGAAAATTTTTAAAAATTCATTCTAAGGTTGAACTGGAAAATTCTGGACTAATCGATGAGACAAAACAGATGTGTTTTAAATTTACGTATGTTAGAAATTCGGAAGCATATACATACATATTTGAATTCGGTAGCATATAATTGAACAATTGACACATCAACACGATATTTTAAAATACATGCAATCATTTGCATGGTAAATAAATGAATAGACTAATTTTGTTGTCGATCTTGACATTTGGCCAACTAATATTAATTTAGCATTTTTGTCCCACTTACAACAAATTCGAATTGAATTATTTATTTCATCTCACGATCCATACTCAATCCACATTACATTCAAATTTACCTTGATTGTATACTATCGTATTCGTTTGTTTTATATACCTCATAAGTACGTACAAATGAAGTGAAACAAAAGTAGCATACAGGGTGCAGAGGATCAGAAAGCTCAACACTGCTTTTCATAAAGCGTTAATAATCGTTTGTCTGCTTCGTTTATGGAATGGTTGTGAACATAACTGCTAATCGGGAGGTCCTGGGTTCCATTCCCGGGTCAGACAGTGTTGGTAATCTAACTTGAAATTCCATGTAGTAAATTCTGAGTCTGGATTTGTGTCCGGTGCTGTGGCAATAGACTCACCCCCTAACATTACAGGTGCATCGTGGGAATGTATTCCTCCTTCTCCTGACCTACGATCTTCTTCTGGGAAATACAGAAGTAATATTATTCATCGCAATAGATTGCTAATTCTTTTACTGTGTGACTGAGACAAGAATGAACGAACTTGTGACAGCTGGTCGTGTGTGTCAATATCAGAATTATTGTCTCACCTGTTCACAGGTCTCTTTTTATGCTCTTAAAAACTGCAATATGTACTGAACAAAAGCTACATAAGATCCATCATTATTAACCTACGTAATATTTGAATAATCGTTTCGTGCTTAATAACCTTTTACATACGAGATTGATTTACTCAGTTTAGATCTATGTAAAGCTAATGGTGCGATTGGATTTTTCTAGCTTAGATTTTCCAGTAGAAATTTCTACTAGGGGCTCTGATTATGGATACCTTTCTCCGCCTCCCTCTTCAAAAATTGCAAACGTGATCTTATGTATTTTGTTTTATATGTAAAGCGAAACACTGAGTTGAGTCTAGAATATTGTTTTAAATATCGTAGTATGGTATGTTTATTAATTTAATTAAAACCGATATTTTGTAACGGCCAGTTCATCGTCGTTCTTAGTTTTCACGGTTTTTAACTCATCTACATTTCTATTTTACTTTAATATTCTAAACATGCATAAATAACATTCTCGTGGTTGAGATTAAACGTGGTGTTAAACAACGAACCCTCGTTTATTTAATCCCTTACCAAATTAAGCTTGATCATCATATACGTAGGTTCAATTTTTGCATTCTGCCCACAAACATATTTGCCTGTAGAGATCGTTTCCGTTATCTAGGTTGTTTTTTTCTTTACACTACAGTAAATAAAACTGCACGACCGTTACTGCGCAGAGGGCTCTGTCGTGCGATGGGTTCGGAGTTCGATCGCTTTCCAGGCAAAACGATCGAATGATGAATTTAGGCGTTCTCAATCTGTGATGTTTACTCCTATTGTGAGCATGTGGTTGAGTATTGCCTGTATGGGTATGTGTGAGTTCATGGTGTTCACGACGTGTTTTTGTTTAGGGTTCTCGCTGTGAAGCTTTAATTTTATATACTCGTATATTATTTATATGTTATATATTGACGAGTGTGAAAAAATATGTCTAGTTGTGCTTGATTATACTTATGATCATGTTTTTATCCTTTCGTCTGATCGTTGTTATTCTCGATGTATTACATTATAATTTATGTATTCTATTGAAGAAAAATATTCACTCAAGTAAGGAGCTGGCATAAAATTCGTGGCCTATTTACAATGAATTTCGATCTTAATTAGGAGTAGATATGGCATACAGCTTATTGTAGGTTACAGGGAGCATATTACAGATGGCTGTTGTTTTGTTTTGTTATTCTTGTATATCAGTATATACCTACAGTATATTCAGTAAGTTATACTATCCAATCCGCTTATTTATTCTATTCTTGTTTTCCCTCTTTATTCCAAAAATCATTTTTGCTCACAAATTGTTAGCTCAACTTTTTAGATCTGTTTACTCGTACGTACTTTCTTTTCTTAAGACGCCAAAGTTATCCTTCGTTTGCTCTTCTAGGGAACTTCCGACATTTTTTGTGCCATAATCGTTCTTTTCTTATTTCACTAATATTGTTCTCCGTAGGAATAAGCATTTTAGGATTGAAGATACATAAGATAGTAACTGATGGAAATCCATAGTTTTTGTATATAAATCTATGGAAATATGTATGCATGCAGTTAATAAATGATATATCAAAAAGTCAAAAAGAAGACGTAGATCCATTTTGTGTTCGACGTTTGTAGTGCATTGATAAGTAGTAATATTTTCGATACTCAATATTAGTTGAGCCCTTGCAGGCTCTTGACAATTTATAATTATTGTTGTCGTAAGCAATAATTTATTATGTTCATACGTGTAATCAAACCAAATTAATATGCAAAAGTCTATGATATTATGAAAAATGCTCTCCCGAGGCACAACAGTTTCGCCGTGGGATTGTTGCGAGTGTTTGCGGGCTATCTCGCATCTTTACGACGCGATACCCGTTACTCGAGGGTTATTTTATACCCCGCCATCCATCGTACTGCTAGCCGGCAATAATAGTTCCCTTCGATGCAATAAATCTTGGTCATTTATTTGTATTAAGAACGTTAAATTTCGTGTCGTATAACAGCATCGAATAAATAACAGAAGTCTTAGATCTGGAGTGTCGGAAATATGTATATGTATGTAAGAACGTTTATAATAATTCACAAAGTACATCAGATTGTGATTTTGAGGAGGATTCTTCATGACGTGTTTCTATTAAAGCATTTCTATTATTCTATTCTGATTCTTCTGTACTCCTTTATTATCAAATCAATACAGTGGTAGCCTAGTTTTCCTGATTAAAAATTCTAGCGCACCTATCACAAAATTTGCAAGCGTTTTGTGCATTGTTGGGGCAACCAAATTATTTTCTCTTACTGTGAAGAAAAACATTGTGAGGAAACCTGCGATCACTTTGGAGTCATCTATAATAATTCTCTAAAGGGGTCTAAAGTGTGCCAATGGGCACGTGACCAGTGTGGCTGCCTATGCTTATTAAATAATACTCTGAAAGACGATTGTGTCCAAAAGTAGAACAATAAAAAAGTTTGATGATAATGATCATAATAACGAGAATCCATAAAATCGACAAACACACAGTAAACACACAGCGTCAAACAGGCTCAAGTACTTACACAAAAACTTTTACATCGGCGGTATTAAATCAATTATATCATAAAAAGAATGCACAAATCGCTATTGTTCAAGGGGCAACGTACCTTAGCGTGTACCATTCGGAATGATGTACGTACGACTCGAGCAAAAAAGATGAGACATAGCATTAGCGATCAATCAAATGTGTCACGAAATCAAACCTCAAAGGATTCAATAGACTCGCTAGTAGCAGCTTAAGGTGGCGCCAGGTTTATCCGATTTTAATAATAACTCTTGTAATACCTGCGTTGGATATCCAATGACAAAAGACATTTTCTAATAATAACAAGAGTAGGTAAAAAATTTACACAAAATACTAATCTATAGGTGGAAATATATGTAGGGTTCAACCATATTTATGTACATTTAAAAATAGTCAAGCTACATCCAGCAGAACTATTTCCGACGGGACCGTCTATTTTTAGACGTTGAATGTGACGACTAACGCCAAATTTTGTCCGCAGTTCTTGAAAATAGCCATAAAATTAGTTATATAACTCATAATAATTGTCACGTGAAAAAGAAATATTGCCCTGTCACGTGAAAAAGAAATATTGCCCAGGCAGTGAACACTTCGACGAATCGGTCGTTCTTTCGTACGTTCGTTCAGATGTGGCACCACCTCGTAATGGAACCCGTTCCGTTTGTTTATGGTAAAGAGCGCAACGTGCAAAATGTAAGGAGATTGGCTTCATATATGGACATCAATGCGCAGCGCTCCTGAGAAATTACAAGATATTCGCTATGCTTAACGTCCTACCGGCCGATCTTGTTTGAATAGGCCAGCCGAGGGCATTAGATGTATTCTTATACATATATGTGACCCAGCTTGAATAGCATGTGAGGGGGAAAAGTAATTCCGCGCTTATATGTCAAGATACCCAATAAGGGTCTCTAAAATCCTGCATAACATTATAGAAAGAGAGCAATTGTAATACAGCGTTGCTCGAGATTCTAATCCGGGTTAAGGCCTAGGTTAGCGCTGGATGAATCGCTTTTCTTATGTGATTTCGAAGCAATTAAAATGTATCGTTATTATGTTATAGTGTATAGCAAAAATATTGATGTATCGTTTTAGCTAAGTTTCTTACATTTCGAGTTGTGTCTTTAGATTCTTTGAGTGTTTGAGTTCACACTACTCTAATTTAACTATTTTGTAAATGTGACATACGCCCAGTTTGTTTATTTTAATCGCCTTTCATGTTGTTGATGTCATTAAGTCTTATTTGAATTCAGTCACGCCTGAGCATAACAACTTCACAACAATTAATCATATTTAAATTTGTCAATTTGCCATAAGACTTCATAATTAAAACTGTGTTTGATGTTAGTAGATAATATCTGCAACAATACTTGAGTGACTACAATTCATTTTATTATACCATAAGAAGATGAAATCACTCTTTGTTAAGTTTTTCACTGTCAGGCGTGGACGGACACGCTATAAACCCGTTTGTGTCTTGTGTCATTGTATTCACACCTAAACACATTAAACATTTCAGTAGTTCCAAATGTATAGCAAAAATGGTAATTTATAAATTTTCCACCTTATCTTGTTTGAGCAGCAGCGACGTAACACGATATAGTTAATTATAGAATTTAATCCAATTAATTCCTTCTCAACGTCACTCGCAAGTTCGTTTGTCGTAACAACAGTATATTCAATTAATATCGTTACATTCAGAAAACATTAGACAATAGGGAGATAACGATTCTAGCAAACAAATTTATTTTAATGACGACCTACTAAGTACCGAAGCAATGTTGTGTAGGTAATAATTTTTGAATGGACTCTCCATTTGAACATGTCTGTGTGACATCAATAGTATCAGTACATGCACATCGGTCACGACTGCCGTGTCCGTGATGCTATAAGTGACAATCGTGTCGCCACGTGGCCTTCCGAATAGATGGTCTTCAACGGTTTGTATATGGGTCTAATTATTGCCTACTTGTGTATAAAAACCGGTGCTGTAGTTTCATAAGGGGCCTACATTATAAGCAAATTGATGGCGACGACCTGACATAGACCTAAAACGTGATAGTATTCGATAAACAGTCTGTTCTATGCGACTTTTATTCAGTTATTGCAGTAAGTGCTGTTTTGGGAAATTTTCGAATCGATGATCGTGTAGGTTTATTAGCATTTTTGTTTTTATTGTGATGTTTTCACGTAAAAAAATTTTATTGTTAATAATCGATTGTCTATATTAATGTTGAAATTGAAGGAAAGGTTATCCTTGATTGTATACTAAGAAAACTGGAACATTTAATTAATTACATGTAACAATCGAACGATTAAATTGTTTGTTTTGTTTTGTCAAAGATACAACAGTTGGTGAAGATAAAATCCATTTACACCTGGGCATTAGTAAAACTCAGTCGGTCACGACCGTCGTATTTGTATTCGAACGTGTCAACTGTCATCACGCGCCTTGAAAACGTTATTTACTTAGTTAACACTTGATTGTACATTTTTTCTGCTCTTATGCAATTACGTTTTTATTATTTCACCACAGTTCATTCTTGAACTTCATTCGTTCATTCTTGAATCATTGTGTGTATGTTTTTTTTTATATTATTGCATCGTTTTTGTTGAGGTTATACAATTGCGGAGCCAACGAACTCCTAGGTAAACGACAAACCCAAAATACTTGCATGGAAATACTTTTATTTCCATTCAAGTCAAATTTATTTACCGCAGCGGTCGCTACAATGTTTCTACGGTACCTAATTGGTGTAGTTTTGTTCCTTTATGATCATCATCATTGATAATCAAATCAATCTTATTGTCTATGTGTATTGTGGGGGATATTTGATAGTTAATTACTACTTGTTAGTAATATACAATGTTGAATGTTTAACACTTACCAATCTTTGTATTTTTTTAGTTCTTCAGTAATTACGTAATTTGGGTTAACATGGTAAAAGTGTCATATTGTAGTAGCAAATCATTATCGGGCCAATTTCTCAGCAGCGCGTAACACTAGATTCAATCAGTTTTTCGGTGGGCATGTTATGTACATTTAGCGATATTCAAACTTTCTCATTTTTCTCTAGTACTGATACCATTGTTTTTTTAATATTTTGATATTATCAGTTTCCTTACGGTCAAATTTCATTAATATTATCTCATAATCCTATGTGAAATCCTAGTTACTATATTAAGTCACAAATTTGATTTACATAATTAAAATAATGCTATTATTGAAACATTTTATTTTATTATCATTCCTCATGGGTCGTGGTCCCCGTAGGTTTCGCGTGGGTGCTGTACGATGTCATTGTCATCATTATTTTAAATGGGTTGTTAGAGCGAGATACGAAGCAAAAGGGGTTGAATTAAGTAGGTTTACCACCACCGAAGTGGATAGTTGAGGGTCAAAGGAAGCCCTATTACCGAGCGGCGCCAGTAGCGCTCAGCGACGGCAATTATGTAAATTTAGCCGGCGATCGGGCCCTGGATAGAAGTTTATATGGGCGTTAATGTAGTTTTGGACAAAGTTGACGTCGCATTCCACTGTTTATGTGATCTCGGCTTATCCTACCCTAAGGATGATTCGGATAAGTTAAATTTACTGAGGACCAAGGATATTCAGTAGGTAATTTTGCAACAATACTATTAACTTTTATTGTGCGGCAGATTATTCTCCTTTATCCTCTTTGTCTTTATATTTTAGCAATGGAAGTTTTTAGACATCACCTAATTTTTAGTGAATTATACGTTAAAGTGTGCTTAATGATTGGATTCATCCTTTCAGTTATATTCACATTAACATTTTGCACTTTTTCGTACTAGTATACACTCGTATTATCCTACGAAATTCCGTAGAATATAATATTCAACATATATAATGTGTGTTAATACACACATTTCCCAATGTTCTCATTAATCTGTCCTGAATCTTGTTTTTTACTTTACATTTCATTTTATCATCGTTAAGTTACATTGAAGGCACTTTTGATATTCTCCAAATAAAATGAAGTCAAGCTGAATTTTGTGTATGCAAACAGATGTATGCATAAGACTTAACATCACGTCTGTAATTCTCGAAGAGGTAAGCATAAGAGGAATGTACATTTCACCAGTTCACCACTTTCATGTCTCGCCAGTTACGTTTACTTCCTACTATGGAATAAATGATGAGATAAAAACTATACATAAGATATCATAAGATAATAATTACATTCAATCAGTAGCGAATCTATCGTCATAACGAACTTGGTTTGCACACTGTCTCCGTCCGCAATGGTTTTATATCGGCGATGACACAACGATACCACAAGATCATTTCATTTAGCGATGTGCTTATAATTGTCTGGCATGTGATCTTTTAATTAGTAGCACACTGAATGTATTCGTACACGATAGTTACTCAACAATATAATTCGGCATTGTCTCGAAGTTATTATTACATAAAGTGATAAACGGCTCATGAGAGTTACATCAAATCAAGAAAGCTCCTGACAACTTTAATTGGGTGAATTTTAGAACTAGTGGTGATATTATGGTGGTGGTAGTGGTGATATTAGGTGATAAATACAGCATTAATGACAACATCACGCCTGTATTTCCTGGAAGGGTTGGGCAGAGGACTGTACCACACTCATGAGATCATTTCTTATGTTATACATCCCACAGTGCAATACGCGATATATATTTTTATTAAGTAATGTCTATGTCGAGTGTTATTTGAATACCGCATTAATTTCGCTGAAAAACTTGTGACTTGCGCATTTCGCGCTGAACACAAAAGCTCTTTATTCGCCTTTGTTGCTTCTTGTATTTTGACGTAGAAACATTTCCATATTTGCTTCCATGATTACAGATTAAATACAAGCGTAACAATAGCGCAATTATTCTTTATACTGGATAATTTATAACCAAATTATTATACTACGCCATCGAGTAAATTTTTTCATCTGTCCTTATATTAAATGTCTGTCATAAGTTCATTGTGGGGTCTCGCTACGATTCCGCTGCGGGCGCTCGCACGTAATACCCCGCTTGCCAAATTGCCTTTTTAATGTCAATATTGGCTCGTCTTTAAGCGGCAGCCCGGAGCTCATCCTATTACTTTATTATTTCAGTACCTACCTATTCTTGTTCACTGTCATTAACAAAAAATATTGTAATGCCATTAATAGTATAAATAACGCTTATCTTTAATAATAATAAATTGCGAGGGTGTATGATTGTATTTTTGATAGGATGGATTTATCCGGAAGCAAATAAAATGACACCGTCATCCAGATATACCTGTTCGGGGTAGTTTTTATATGACATGGCAGAAGCGTTCATTCCTGAATGCTTTGTACTTACATAATTGCTCTTTTCTCTTTTATTTCAAGTTGCTCTATATATAAAAATATAAAATACGTTTTCTGTTACATCTACAGATTATAATTATTCTTGCGTTCGGTTTCTTAACACTAAGAGGATGATCGTTGCGCTACATGTGTCGCCGTTTAGATAATTTTATTAGATAGTCCCCTATTCTCTTTTACTAATAAGCTTTTATTACCTACAGGTTAGGTTACAATGACGATATAATAAACACATGCAAGTGAAATCCTCAGCTACTTAGCGTCCTACTGGTCTCGGCTTAACGAAACCTAGTATCCACTCCACTTGAACGTCTAACGTATGGGCAGACTGGTGCTGACAGTAGGTACTCTATAAATATGAGCATCACGACATCTGCAGAATCGAAGTAAGCGATCACGGTACTGAAGATACGGCTTGCTAGTTTGTAATGATGCCCTGGAGAATGGCTGTATGAATTATTGAATCCATTCAGTTTCCCACATTATTTTGGGTAGATGTATATTAATAAAGTACCAAAACTGACAAGTACTTGTACAATTTCTACTTCAGCACTATCATGCTTCAATGTATCATAATAAGGGGAACAGTGAAATATGTATGATGAATAAAATACATCGAAATAATAGATGAATTATGGTGAATGTTGAATGTAGGGATAATTATTATCCTAACCACTGCGCTATTCACCACAGCTGCAA
>DWTO01004316.1:0-11669 GCA_018244755.1 Jemadia pseudognetus
ATTAGTGGTCAAATAGTGAATGAAATTCTATCAAAATTCATATTTTTTTTCATTTCACTGTCATTGAAGTTCTTAAGCCAAAGAGTAGTGAAAATAAGTGTGAATAAGAGGACATTTTCAAAATTCATTCATTTATACTAGTGATCAGATAGCAATCAAAATTCAATCAAAATTCATAAAAAAATTTGTTTGATTTGGTTCTTAAGCTAAAGACTATCATCTATATAAATCTTTCCTCTGCACCACTGATTGATAATAGAGTTTTATGTTTTATTTAGAGATGGGTGTTAACTTTAACAATGAATGCACCTTGAATTCATGAATGAGACTGTTTTCCTAGGGTTAAATATAGATTATAAGTTGCAGTTGAGCAGCTTATGCTTATAATGTCATATTATGGTATTTTACTGTGATATGGTATTTTACATTGATGTCACGTACTAACTTCACTGTTTTAGAGTAGTTGTAACTGTATAAAATTGGATTTAAAATTGTTCAACATGAATCTTTTTGGTAAACCAATTTGATTGCAAATACACCATGAGCATGAACACAAGTTAAAACAATAGATACACAGTTAATAATTTTTATTTCCAACATACTATTGATTGCGTAATTTTGCTGAAATGATTGCCGTGTGTATATTTCTCAGAGTTCTTATTTGTATGATACTTAATTGTCCTTAGATATTCATCAATAACAATCAAAGTTAAGCGGTATATTTGGCCAATACTTAGGTTTTTCTTTATCACATTCGTTGATAAAATTACATAATGAGGATGTTTCCAAAGCCATAATTTTTTCCCAGTCAGCACCATAGAGATCCATGAACCTGTTACACTTATCGTCCGAACTTTCTATGTTATCATTATCCATAAGAAGTTCTTTGTCTTCAGCTTCAAGCTTAGCTTTTAATTCTTCTTTTTCCTTCAAGGCATCCTCCTTATATTTGGCGTTTTGCTTCAAAAACTCTATGAATTCTTCACTTACTTCGAAATTATCATCATCATCTTCATCATATTCTTCATCACCATCGTCATCACCATCTTCATCATTATCATCTTCTTCAATTCCTGTTTCATGTTCAAGATCGTTAGCATCTAAATGGAAAAATTTTGCGTCCTCGTCTGAAGATGTAGGAAGATGCGCGAAATGCCTTAAATACAGCTTTTTAACAGCATCGTGGAGTATCTTGTTTTCATATTCCAGACTCTTAGCTCGTGATTTCCAAAAGGCTACTTCATGTTTAAATTGCCAAGTGCCAGCTACATGATGGCATTTACCACAATTAGACATAGCGGTGGTTAGATTTGAATTACTTTGGTCTGTCTGTTTTGCTTTTTTATCACATGGAGGGTAGGACGAATGCTTTTTCCGTTTCCTATTTTTTCTGCTGTATGCGTTAGGATGAGTTGCATTTTCTGGATTATTACAAAACATACTGCACAATGTACGTAGTTCGAGACTGACAATTGTAAGATAAGATGACAACCATAGTCACCATACTAACTCCAACATCGAATTCTTCAGTTCAGTGCAAAATTGGCAATACTGTATAAGCAAAACAAAACGCAGTAAACTATGCAACTATATGAAGAAAAAAATAAGGAAATAAATTATTGGTTCTTTTATTGCTATTATTGAAGAATGATTAATATTTTTTTTGTGAAGCAGGTAAAATTGTTAGTCTATGATTACTTAATGTCAACATTACGTTGTGAAATCAAATTGTTTTGACATTTAAATCAATACTGTTTTTGGTGTATCTTACTAGGGATCTAAGTTGAACAATATAATTACAAAAATGAATTATAAAGACCGATGCAGGACATGCTTAGGAGGCGGAAAAGAAATGCGTCATATTAAAACAATAATTACAATAGCCGGGCAAGGAGTACGATTATCTGATATTTTAGATAAATTTTACAATTATAAGGTAGATATTTTATATTGTGGCTCAAAATTAAAATCAAGAATATTTTAAAAAAATAAAGTAGTAAATTTCTGCAAATATTTCATTACAGATTTCACCGGAGGACCAATTTCCCGAAAATATCTGTATAAATTGTGTTCACCACTTAACGGTGACATACTCTTTTAAAATACTAATAGAAAATAGTGCCAAAACCTTAGCAGAGAGTTTTACCCTCGTGGATTCTATTAGTGACAATTTCGACTTTAATTTAGATTCTGATCAAAAAGTATCTCATGAGTTTAAAAGATATTATAAAAGAAGGTTAGTTAATAGACCATGTGTTATCAGAGGAGAATCAAATATAGTGTTTTGTGTAGAATGTAAATCTGAGTTCCATTCAGTAAAGTCTCTAAATGAACATTGTAATAATGTTCATGAAGTGAAATTGTCTATAGGGAGAGATTGTGATTATTGCAATGAAAAATTTGAGGATTTCAGATCACTCGTAAGGCATAGAAAACTTCACCTTAAACCATATCTATGTGAGAATTGCTGGGAAGGTTTCTACAGTCATCACGATTTGAACACACACACTTGCCAACCAAATCAAAATAGAGAGAAGAATAAATCAGAAAGAGTCCTACAACAATGTGATCAATGTGGAAAGTCATACCCACCAGGTTACATACGAATACATATGCTAATACACAGTACAGAAAGGCCATATAGCTGTAAATATTGTCCGAAGAAATTCAAAGTGCCTGGCAGCCTCAACTCACATGTGCTATGGAATCATAAGAGAACGAGAAATCATAAATGTGAAGTGTGCAATGCTACATTTATCTCATCAAGTGCCCGTAGTTCACATGTCCGCAAAAATCATTTGAAAGAGAAGAAGTATGGATGTGAAAGTTGCGGGAAAAGATTCTTCTCCAAATCAGAACTGCAACGTCACTCCTTAACTCACACAGGTGTTAAAAACTTTCACTGTCACATGTGTGACAAGTCCTATCAGACAAGATATGGTCTAAATGTGCATCTGAAATCACACAGTCAAATAGCAATTAATGCATTAAATCTATAATCGCTTTAACTATTAATTTTGAAGTACAAATAATATGATCTCATTTTTATTTATAATACTTCATAGCCATATTTGTGACTATGAGTGTTGTGCAAAGTTTAATAAACATACCTTTTGTTTTACTATATATTTTGTATTCTCTCTTTCTAAATACTTAAAATAAATAGCTTTTATCATTAGCTAGTGACCACAAAAAAAGTATCTAAATGTCTTATTTGCCCTTTGGAACACAAAGCTACTCATTTGATTTGGTCCTTATACTCTGCAATTCTGTAGTTGCCAGATACTGACCTTACATTTTTTTAATAAAAGGCACTTCAAAGTAGTAATAATTTTAATAAAATTCAAAATAATCACAAACAATAAACAAGTAGTGAGTAACAGAAGTTAAATTACAATGATGACATTAGAAGGTCAATACACAATGCTTTGCTAGTTGGCCTAAACTGTAGTGTTACACTTTGATAAATGAAATATTTCTTGTACCGTAAATAACACCAGATCATAATGAGCACTGTGGTAGAGACCACATGTTTACACAATATAAAAAATATTTTATGTTAATTCATAACAAATTCTCAACCTATAAAATCTGTTTGTAAAATCCTTGGATTGGAATTGACATGTTACACAAAATTATCTATTTGGCTATGGATGATCTTGATCTAAGTATCGACTGTTACGTTCATTGAGAAGAAACATGTCAGGTCTGTAAGTATAGAGATATTTGGCACTCAGTGGTCTCTGCATAGCCCATATGAAATGTGATAGGACAATATAACAATAACTTCCATTAAGAGTGACACAGCATGCCTAACACAAGCAGCAACTTTAACCTCTAATCAAACCCCTTCACATTATAATAAAGTAAAAACAATTTAGAAACTATGATTCAATACATGTGATAAACAAAATTCAATCATTCTAAACATTTTTTTTTATCAATTAAAAATCAACAAATTGAAATGATAACATCAGCACCATTTAATCGACAAATTAAATAAACATCAATTGTTATGAAGACACCTCTGATTATTAAATAGAATAAAAATTATCATTACCTTACACTTAGCCCTGCACGCTGCCTGACAACTGTATCAATAATTGTGTATACATTTGTACACAAAAACACAATTGCGCCTGTTGTGTAGAGCTCATAAAACTTAAATAATCATGAATATTTAATTATAAATCTTACAATCATTCATATTTGGGACAACTGTTTATCACAAAACTGTTTCAATATAGTGTTTCAATCATTATAACTACATATAAAAATCTTAACACCAGCAGTTAATCAAGTAATGTCTTGAAGCGAAATCACATTCACCCGATTAATATTTCTATAACTACATTTAATCAAAATACACAAAGGAATTAATAACAATAATAAATTTGAATAATTTTAAGGAACCATGAAAAGTATTTAAAAACAACTTGCTAATTGTCTGGGTCGGTGGGTGATAAAGCAGGTGTTGGTTTAAACCTCCAAAGTACAAAAAAGTTTATGCAAGTGTATAGAAATATTTTAAAAAGATCAAGTTGTCAGTAAACTTTAAAGTGGTTCGAAAGCTTCAGTATTCTGCAGAAAATAGGAATTGAATAGACACTCAATTTTAATTGATACCAATTAAAATTTACACCTGATTACAAACGTGACTCGTCCTACCCAGAAGACACTAGGAATATAATTCTTGCAGTATAGTCCTTTTAAATCATTGAAATGTCTGCTGTGTATATTCAAAACAAATTTTAACACTCATGTACTGATAATAGTAAATGCAAGTAATTTAAAATCTTATGGTTATAAATATATGTATATTAGGAATATTATTAAGGCATGTTTTATGTTCAAATGACATTTTTTTATTTGAACATGGAGACTATCCCTGCCATCGGCCACTACATAACTATTTTTCATTATTTTTACATAATGAGGCAATAGAATTTGACTTTAAAATCTATATAATTCAGAGCAAATTACAAAATAGTAGCCCCATATTAACAAAATTACATGAAAATAATATCCTCTTTATGTTGTTTTATTGATTACACAAAAGATGTCGCTGTGTGTATTAAGGATGATCGATATTACGAGCCACAGTATTGGTACATACGTAAAACATTCCCTATAAAGTAATGTAATGCAGATTACTTTAGGTACATACAATATAAATAAAGTTTCATGAAATTGACTTCTTGCTTTCTTCATTACCTATTACAAATATCCCTTGAAAGATATTTTCGGTTACAAAAACGTACGTGTTCATTCTTACGAGCAAAAATACGTTACATAAATATACGGTTATTTTTTTAAATTAAGGTGCACAAGCCAATCATTAGAAGATAATTTGTGTAATATGTATAAAAATATAAAATTTATCACTATTATCTATACCTACAATCACTATGGACATATTTAAATGTCGTCTACGCGTGTACTAGGCGAGCAGCGCCCATACGGTTTTCGTTACAACAGATATCTCAATGCCGTTATATTCGAGTGTTACCTGCAAGATAAACGTTCATTATAAAATGTAACAGAAAAAATGTAAACAATAAACAAATTTTATAATAGAAATCATGCAATGAAAAATAAAAATCAGGCATCAATGAACTGTTTCGTTTGAATATATCTGCTAATAATTCTGTTTTTGAATAAATTTAATTCGAACTCCTGCTGAAACTTACGACTTATATGCCTTTCTATTACTTACGTGTTATTATAATCTGATAGGTATATTTTAAAAAAACTTCTTGAGTATTAAAACAAGCTTATTGTAACCCAATTATATATTTTATTTTTTAGTTATTTTTAAAAGAAAACTCCTGCTAGTGAAGAGGTAAAGACAGCGTACGGCGGAACTAGAATCCGCCTGCTTAACTTACGCGCACTACCCTTTCAGTTATAAATGTTTAATAGTAAAGTGAATAAAAAAAATCAGAGAATTATACAGTTGAACCGGTAAGTAATGAAAATATAATTGGAATATGCATACATATTATTACCAAATAATCACTCACCAGAATATCAATATCAAAAATGGCAAGTAGCCATACAAAAATTTTATAATGAAGTAACAAACAATGAGGTGCAATTGATACCTATGGCAAAAGATCATACATATTATTATTGTTTCACTGTTTCTTATATTCTTTGACTATAAAAAACATATACACAAACGATGTACTATATATATATATAACACACTTTTTTTCAAGCACTGACTGATCTTAGTACATATTTCTATTGGCCTTAGGAGGAACGAAAAGAGAAACCATAGTAAAAACTCTGCTAGTGAGATTTTATAAATAAGAAATGTAACATATGATACTTTCAATCAATCCATGCTGAAGCATTCATGCATTTAGCATACTCATATCATTTAGCACTGTCCAGAGATAGGTGAATAGCACATGAGCTGGTAATTTTAGGTAACTAATTACAAATTTACTGTTAACTATTAACCAATATGAAATCTTCCTTATGAACACAAATCATTTCTTTTTTTACCCTTCATTCAAAAAATATTCATTTTACCAGAAATAATCATACACTGGCCAACAAATAAATTTATATCTGTTCGCAGGGAATAAATTTTGCATTAAATTTGAAATAATAAGTTATCAATGGATATTAAACTGTCAGTAATTTGATTCAGTTGGGTATTTTAAGTCTAAATTTTTAATTATAAATCTACTTAATATTCTCTGAAACTTCCATGCAAAAATCATCGGAATCACAAATGAATTATTCAACAAATTATGGTAAATACATACAAATAACTACATCTACAATACAATACATACATACGTTAGCAATATATGACGTGCCTCAGAAATTCATATCTAAGCCTATCTGATACATAACTTCTTCCATGTCTTGTCCATTCGTTCGATTGACATCTGTGTGTTCATTATCCATACCATTAACTTGTACACTAGTGGATGGAGTTGGTTCAGGATCTGTTACAGTTGGTCCAACAGTGGGAAGGCCTAGGATGATTCGTATCTGATCATTAAGATGTGGTGCAGATAGTACTTGATGATATATTCCTTCAGCTGTGCTCAGAATTTTGTCCACATCAAGACACATCGATAAGTCATTTACATGCTGGAAAAAGAAAAAATATAACATACAGAAAAAACTGTTTCTAGGTTAAAAATAAATATTTATTCAATATTTAAAAATTACAGTAAGAACAATGATAAATATTGGGATATATAATGACTATAAATAAACTTGTTTGTATTTTAGCTACTTTCAGAGTATAATGTCGTACAGTATTTTATGGTGGGGTAATGTTGCAAGCATTGAGGCCATTTTAATTCTACAAAATAGAGCAATAACAGGTATTTATGATCATGGTTGTCGTGAGTCCCTGAGAACTGTTTAAAATTATTGCGATGTTGACTGTGCCTAGCCAATATATTTATGAAAATATTATGTATGTAAGAAGTAAGTGTTCAAATTTGTTAAAGAGTAATAGTAGAAGTAATTGTAATACAAGAAATAAGGATAAATAGGCTATACCACACTTTCGCTTAAGTTGTCTCACTCTTTTATAGGAACTGTATTCATTTCTACAATAAAATGCCAAAATAGATAAATAACCTTTCAGAGAAAAAATTTAAATCTGTTGTTAATGCAAATCTTTGTGAAAAATCTTATTACAAAATAAATGATTATGTAAATGATAAAAATGCTTGGCATGATGTAACTCCAGCTCCACAATAAATTATGTAGCTTATATTTTAACATAAGTGCTTATTTTAAAACATGCAGTAGCACCCCTATGGAAATTGTTTCGCTGCTTCTTCTCCATAACGAGGCATTTTCGGAAGTGGTGGTAATATCATTTTGTAATACAAAAAGTGTTCTAATGAACCATTCTTGAATAAATGACATTTGAATAACCCACATAGAATTACATTGCTCTATTGAATATAACAGTGTAGATTTTTTTAGGACCCCTTTGTATCATTCCATTGTTGCACTTGGGTCTCCTCTAAAAATGAGTAAAACCCATATGTTGAATTATTGATGAGTAAATAGAAATGGATGATGATGAATCACCTCACTACTACAATCAAGTAGAAGACACAAACTTCGTAGCCAATCATCACCTCACAAAGAACTACTGTTTTTTTAATCACAGTACTCACCTTTAATATTTCAGTGAAACCATAGTCTTTGCTGATGAGAACATCCTTCTCTGCATCAAGTATTGCAACACATATCAGCAAATGAAAGTTCGCACACGGCAGTCCCGTCCACAATACTTCCCATAATCTACAACATATGTTTTTTCAGTGATAATATGTATAAGATATTCACATAGTAGAAGAATTTCTACAGATTACTTAAACATCATCACAGTAATTTATCAAGGGAGGTCACCTACAGCAACTTTTTGGACCAATCCAGTAGCGCATTTCGTTAACTGCAACTACATCGCTACTTTTATCCTTTAGTAATCTTAGCAAAGGAAATAAGAAATAATTGTAACCTCATAATGTCCCTGAAGGAGAACTCGCGCTTAAACCAGACGAGAAGCCAACGGAAGCAGAAATACATGTTGCCAGAATCCTTGGACGCCAGGTGGCGCGCCAGATCGGGGCTCGCAAAGGTTAACAGCTGCTGCAGGTGGAGCAACTGTTGCTTCATCCCCGCTTGGTCTATATCAAAGTTCGGTGCCTGGGTAATAGAAAATAAGTATAGTTTGCATAAATATAAACCCAGTACTTGATACATTTTTTACATAAAAGTACAAAGACCATTTGTTACAAATAATACATGGGTAAATATAAAAACAAAGAAGGAAGAATCATAGTCACTACCACATTTTGCTCTCAACTCATCCAAAGCCTGGCTCCATCCATAGCATAATACTTACTTCAGTTTAAATACCAGTATATGATGCAAGTTTACATTACTATAAACTTTATTATTAATGAATGTTTTGCATCTGACACTGCCTTCTAAGCATCCATACATTTACAGATGCAATATTGAGACTTCATTTAAAAGCAAAAATGGAAAAAATAATATAAAATCAGATCTCAGAATACTCACGATTCTCTCCATAAACCCAACGAAACACCAAAAACTGTCCACCTCGTTCCCCAACAAGAGCAGGAGTGGTGCCAAAACGTCACTCATCCCTTGAACGTATCCCAGATCAAAGTTATACATGACATAAGTCATCAGAATATCCTGTAGAACGACCAAGTTGGGATTGTTGTCTCCAGCGTAGAATGGGTGAGTCCTATCGGTTCTATTGACATCCTTCTCCACTAGACTCTTTCTGTCTCTATACTCTGAGAAGCGAGACTCCTGGCCTTCGGTCATGGATCGCCACTGAAGTTTCATGGAGAAGTACTCCTCCGTTTTTCGCTTCTGGTAAGCCCGAAGCTGACTATGGGTCATATTCCACGGATAGTAGTCAAGCAGATATTTCCATACAGAGTGCCGTATTGAGTGGGCTATACCCTGAAGATTTAACACATTTATATGTACATATTCCAATGGCCTGTTGGTTTGGGTTAAGGTATTATTAATATATGAATAAACTCGATGAGTTAAACAGAGATTAATTAGCACTTGACTAAGACAGTACTGAAAAACATTGACAAGAAAACTTCACATTTAAATATTTGTAACATTATTCATTGTTTGCTGGTATGATTACAGTCAGATGTAATTAGTGTTTGTCCTAATTGAGGCTGATCTTAGATACTTTTCTACTCCTATGAGTTAAGATGGTCGCCTCTAGTAAACAAGTGAACTGGCAGCCTCACCTTGGCTTCAAACAAAAATATATAGTTATTGTTTTCCCATAAAGTAGTTCATTGCAGAAATAAGCATACAGTGCTTGTTGATAACTTCTTTGGATATTTTAAGAAGTGAGATAAGAGTTGAAAGAAGTTAGAAGAATTAACATCACACCTGTAATCCCGGAAGAGGTAGACAGAGAAGTCTAACACACTCCCACATTTCATCAGATACTTTTATGTTCACTATGGAATAAGGGATCAGCCTATAGCCAAGAGATGTTAGAATTATAAGAGAATTACGTTTATCGATGTATCGAATACCTATTTCTAATGTATTCAAAATCCAAGACACTCACACCTCTGAATATGAGTTGTTTCACACCTTCAACTTCAGTTACTCTCCCCTCTGTATCTTGTAATCCCTCCCATTTCTCTGTTGACAGCGGATGACCTCTGGAAGAAATCTCAAAGTATATAATTGTTGTGTTATTCCTTGTCATAATGTAGTGAATTATAGAAATCGCTGGTAACAGGCTGAATACTTTTTAAATCTAACGACCGATATGATCAATGCTAATTGTGAGTAGACCGCAAATAGTACAGTCCAATTCATTTATTTCAATTTTATCTATGACGTTACCTCGGTATGCAAGGCCGCGGCGGTAATGTGGGCTTCACGCTGATAACCTCGTATTCATCGCTTTTGCTGACCGTCGTGGCGTCCTCGAGGGCGCTCATGCTTTTTGTCAACAAATCAGCCACTTCTTCTGATACATCCCGCTTGCCATTCAACATCGCCTCATTCCCGTAGTACACTTTAATAAGAGCCACAATAAATATACATGTTCAAGATAATCTGCTAATAGTCGATTTGTGTCGCTTCATACCAAAAGCAAGACGTTGAATCTAAACAATTAAACATGTATTTAATAGTATTAACCAACATGGATAATATGTTTAAACTACTAGCTATTTGAATAGCTACGACCTTATATAATACGATATCAAAATGTAAATTTTATGTATAGGTAGATAAAAACACTGATTTATATTATCGCAAGTTCATAAAAGTGACTAAAAAACAACATGTACCCTCTCGTTGTATTATAAGATTTTATTTCGTTGCAATGTCGACTACTGGACAGTGGTACGAAATACTGACCTCCCTGACAGTAACTCTTCAGTACTATGTACGGTGACGTAACAACGTTACTAATACTATACACCTAGACTAAACCACGAACGGTAATAGACGCCGAACCACTCACACCGTCGGGATGAAAGACGAGAATGTCGTGTCATGTATCAATTATTCATAGTGAATAATCTCATTTCGATTATTCATAATACGAACGTAACAAACGTAATTTCACGTCTGTAATCCCCGAACAGGTAGGCAGAGGAGTGTAGTACACCCCCATATTTCACCAGTTACGTTTATGTCCCACTATAGAATAGCCTAGTGTCATACACCGGGCACTTATCCGGACTCCAAGCCACAACCACAAAATCTAAATTAGAAAGATCCAGTAGTGCCCGAACCGGGATTTGAACCCAGGACGGCCAACTAGGCAGTCTATTCATATTGCAAATTAAATCGAAATGAGATCTATGGGAGGCCTGCAATGAACTGGCAACAGTGGACTTACGAGACGCTGGCGATGATCATGTTTATACTAGAGAATCTAGAGATGACCACTTCAATCCTCGAGAATAAAAATACGTATGCAATCAGCCTTAACTAGTGTCAATACCAACAAATATCAGCTGGACTATAGTACATGTATAGTGCTAATAAACTTCCCCGGTTCCGTAAAACTACATATACGTACCTTCACGCCTGTAATCCCCAAAGAGGTAGGCAGAGGAATGCAGAACACTCCCACATTTCAC
>DWTO01004317.1:0-11666 GCA_018244755.1 Jemadia pseudognetus
ATTTGATGTCCAATTTCAGCAACTTTTTCGATGTCCAATTTCGGCAACTTATTTGATGTCCAATTTCAGCCATACCTACTGTTATTGTAAATCATCTCTTGGACAAAGTATTCTGTTACATATTAAAACATAATTATCGATTGCAAACTTACATTCCGTATACTCTCTTTTATAATTAGATATATCTTTGGTGCCGAGTAGACCAAGACTCACCTATCTTGATTAAATAGGCCAGATACTGGCTGATGGGGGGGTCAGAAGTGTCCGAAACCGGCGCGCATGTATGAAGAGAGTGATGAATGTGGAGAAGGCGTGGCA
The DNA here is from genome assembly GCA_018244755.1 of Jemadia pseudognetus. Lineage (NCBI taxonomy): Eukaryota > Metazoa > Arthropoda > Insecta > Lepidoptera > Hesperiidae > Jemadia > Jemadia pseudognetus. Next base: position 319 of record DWTO01004317.1, read on the forward strand.
GGTCTGTGAGGATAAGAGATATTTGGTACTCGGTGCTCTCTGCCTACCCTGTAAGCTGCCTAACGTGAAAATACATATGTGTGATATTGGTATTGGTCCAGTTTTCGATCGTTTTTGTATATTTTTCAAGATACTGTTACGATAAATTTATCAGCAGGTTTTGGCATTACCTTCTAATGCATATAAGTCTGGCAGCGGCTTGTTATGTAATGGAAATTATATATTTTCGTGTATGAAAAGATTTCATATCTACATTATGTTCTGTCGAATGCAGTTTTCTTTCAATACTTTGGATATGTGACGTAATTTTAGACTAAAACCTACAATAATATATGTATTTTTATAAATTTTACGATTATGTCATGATCTATAATGCCCTCATTGATGTATCTGTTATATTGTATTACGTATTCGTCCATGGTAATTGAAAATTTTAACAATTGAATTACGTATTAAAATAACTTGTTATATCGGGATAACCCGAATTGTTTCAGATCCCGAATTCGAATTTATCCCGAAATAACATCCTTGAATTAAGCTTATTAGTAGATAAAACCTTAATGAAATTTTAAAACGTAGATAAATAAATTAAAATTAATTGTATAAACATTCCGCAGTTAAGTAACGAAGCTTTGAACATTGTATAGAAACTGCGGTTTTCATTTCCGTGCCAGTGCGTCGTACGAGTATTCGATTTCCGTGTGACCGCACAACCGGACGCTGCGGTAACAAACAGAATTTCCGATGTCCGATAAAACTGTCGCACCGGGCAAAGTACTAATCAACATCATGTTGTTTATAATTTACTTGTATTTAATTGTAATTCAATTGTACACTAGTGAAAACTAACGATTATAATTGAAAATGAACTTTGAATGTCATTTTGACATTGTCATTGAATTGAATTAAATTAGATTAGGCAGTGGTCAAATTTTCCTCGCATTTTTAAAGAAACTCGCAAGACGTATAGGTATATAACTTTAATAACATAATGCTATCATTTTAGCTTTTTAGAGAACAGATAAATACACAGAAATCAATTTAAATGTACCTACTAAAGAGATTTAACGGATGAGTGTTCGGTGTATGGCAAAGGCTCACCACTTATTCGTTAGTGGGACGTAAACGTAACTGGTGAAACGTCGGAGTGTTCTACATTCATTTGCTGACCTCTTCGGGCTTTGTACGCGTGATGTTACGTTTATATGATAAATACCTAAAGTAAGACAACTTACGCAAACAGAAAAATACAATTTAAAATTGCATAACTCGTTAGAACTAGTTTGTTAGCGCCAGTTGGCACGAGATGGAAAATCTGACGGAGGCAACTCAATTCGCTTACTCAAATTATCGCACGGCTAACTTCAATGCGGAAAAGATTGAGATGAAATGCTTGTGCGAGAAATTCAAATATATCTTGAAATGATGGATTTAAGTATGAAGATTTCAAATCCAATGTTATATCTGCAGTGGTTTGACTATTAGATAATGCGTTATTATTGTGAAAATATTGACGTCCTTCATAGCAGTATTTACAAGTTAATATAGATAGGTGTCTTTTTTCTTCCAGATAGTAAAAAACACTGACGTTCAGCACACCATACCTGGCTCTGCAGGCAGGTTCGCTAACCATTGCACGACTGGGCCAGAATGTGATCTTATTAAAAAATTTATTCCAGATGGTTGCAGCCACAACCGCGCTTGGCGACTGTACGCAGAATCCGTCATGAATCCCTCTGGTTTCCCAGCAACTCTATGCCGGGAGTGGAAGAACAGGGGAAGGAAATGCAGATTTCAAATAGATGGCTACATGGGATATGGGGCGCAGTCACCGTATGTAATTTTCAGAACGAAACGCGTTTGTTTCACGTTTCTTTCGTTGCTTGGGTGGTTGCAAAAGCAGCTGCCGACCCAGAGGTCCCGGCTTCTAATCCTGGGTCGGGTACTAATGGATATTTCTGAGATTTTCTAATGCAAATTTAACAGTAGCTGCTCGGAGTCTGGATTTGTGCCCGGTGTATGGCAATAGACTCACCAGCTAATCCGTTGGGAGAATGTACTACGCTCCTCTGCCTACCTCTTCGGGGATTACAGGCGTGGTGTTACGTTACGTGCACAAATGTAAATAGGTCCCTGATGGTTGAATGATGTGTGTAGGTTTAATAAAGAAATATTGCAGCGCACAAGCCGAGTCGAGATTGGCTCGTTTACGGCCGCATTAACCGCGGCTTTTCCAAACATGTCACCCATTACACGAAGTAATATTTGCTCCACGTCACACGCGTAAATCTTAATAACGCTTTGTCCAGGTATTTTTGGACGAGATAAAAATAGTACCAGGAAATATTGGGTGGTATAAGGTTGGTTAAGATGGTGATCGCTAACCCGCCCTTGGTTAGAGTGACATGCTACGACTTTAAACCCTTTTTAAATTAGAGAGGCGAACCGTCTCCAACAGAGGTATAAAATGATCGATGACGAAGAAGCTATATACAAAGACTACTTGAAATGACTCGTTTGCTACAAATCTGTACTCGTGCGGTCCACGTAAGATTTACCAGTGTATATAAAAAAACTGAATTCTAACCTAAGATAGGTACAACGCGGTCTTTGTTATTTTCATATTCCGTATACAACGTAGTGTTCGGTATTTTCATATTTTAAAGAGAACGTAGCCTGTAACTTTCGTATTCTAGGTACAGCGTTCACCCGCACTGGCGGAAGGAAGAGCTTAGTATGACTAATAAAATCCTTCTTTCCGGTTCCTCGTATATTTACCTCGAACACGCAAGCTTGTGAGATCTAAGCTTGAAACGTCATAATATATCCACAGCCGCATTATAATTTAATAATAATCGTGGGGTTTGTTAAATTGTTTAAGTATATAATGTTCCGTGGAGGTAAGTAGAGAGAACAAATATGTATGGGAATATGTCAAAGGCTGGCTCGTTGGTTGAGTCGTGCGCTACTGCTAATCGAGAGGTCCGGGTTAGATCCCCAGGTTGGGTACCATTAGATTTTTATAACTTAGAATTTCAAGTAGTGGCTCAGAGTCTGGATTTGTGCCCGGTGTATGGCAATAGGTTAACCAGCTATTCCATTGGACGTGTAACTCTGCTTATCTCTTTAGGGATTACAGGCATCATGCTATTTCTTTATCAAAATACGATAATATTGATAAGAACAGTAATAAAAGGGTGAACATTGAGATAATGAAAATCAGTTGTAAGTGAGAATGAAAATCATTTTAAAAAAGTTGTGAAAATAAAGGACTTACTAATGTACGTATTATTTTTGCAGATCCAGTGGTAAGATGTTCTTGGATACCAACGAGAGAAGTCCATTTGCCAGAAACGGTGCTTGATTCTACGTAGTGATAAAATACAGATTTCTAGTTGCCATTGTAGAATATAAATTTTGCACGGAACAAAAACAATTCGCCTATTAACTACGGAAGTTATATTATATCCAGTGTCAATGTAGCTGTGCAATGTCATTTTATATCAAGAGATCTCTATTTTTTTAAAATCCATAAAGTTAATATAGTAGGCGAACCAAGCAAAAATCTCGTTCATAGAGGAGAGAAAAAATATTTTGGTAACCGCCAGCAACTTAGCGTGGCACAATATACACTACGAATACAAAATATGTTCCTGTTTTTCTATCAACACATTTTTACTTACATGTGCGCTTATAGCTTTCGTACAATGTCTATTATCTCTACGATAAAATGACAGAAATGAATCAGCGATATGAAACCGGAGTTTCAAGAACTATTTTGATGTCGCATATAGTGAGGTTTCGAACTGTATAAGGCCTGGCTGTAGAAACTATAACCGCATTTAATTTTATTTGTACCTGTATGTTGATGTAATTAAATATTGTAATACAAAGTTTGTTATATATAAAATAGAAAATAAAAAATCATTATAAAAATGGGGTTTTATTTTTCAAAGTAATTGTTTTACAATTTTTCAATAAACATTTCCACAAACAGCAACAATTTTTAAAAATTTCACGACATAAAAACATTTGCATACATTTGAATGATAAAACGGACATTGGTTTAAAAAAACACAACTACAATATCGTTTGTCTTAATTACATGTTTTTATGTAAAAACTGTAAAAAAGCAACTTCAAAAAAGAATGTAGGTTAATGAAACCATTCTTTAATTACACAGTACGTTAAATTTACCAAGATATTTTCAAATATAAAAAAACCTTAACTCTATTAGACTTAGTCCATACACTATGTTGATGTAGGAACATATTATGTACGTACATGTTCTTGGCATAAGCGTTTTTAATATAACATGATTGATCAATCCCACAAATTGGTTTCCAGCTCAAGCGAGGTTTGTACTTGCACGCGGCTGTACAGGTCATAACGTTTGACCTTTCGCTTGAAGCCGTAAGCGCACTAAGCAAACAGTACGCCACTGAAAATTTGTCAACTGAATTGGATATGATCTGTATTTGATGCGATTTTTTCACGACGTACATAGAGTACAATACTTAAAATTATGAAAAATACGACATATGCATAGTATAATAGTCTTATGTACTCATTTATGTCGAATACAGCGATAAATAATTCATATTTTTGTTCAAAATCAATTTTCCCGCCAAATCAACGCGACGCCATTAAGCGTCATATGCACAGATCAGTAATTGACCGATTGTAAAATAATAGTCGAATGTACCAAAATACCAGTTTTATTAAATGCTTTGAAAAATGTACTGATTTTATTTACTGAATTGTTAGATTTAATGCTATATGACCATTAATCAAAATTTTTATAGTTACGCGTGTGAATCGATCTTTTAACTGTACCTAGGGATAAGTCGCCTGTAACTGCCTAATGTGAACGGCGCTTTATGGTTGCTTTGAAAAGAAATATAATCATACGTACATAATATGTTGAGTTGATGTAAGGCATCGTTTTCGATATACATACGAGTATATACTCAGTAGTTTGAGTTGTGTTAAGAGAGATCTAACATGAAAAAATTCCTTTCAACGTCTGTTGTAGTTTTAATTCGAGAACGTAAAATACGATACTCATGAAATGTACACGTGGGCAGAGTTTTATAAAAAGATAAAGCATATTTTCGATGACTAGCAGACGTTACATTTTGGCTACTAAACAAATAATCCCATTACCAATGTATACACTTATACAAAACGGCTTTTGGTTACTGAATAAAGCCACAATTGCCTTCGTTGAGGATTATTTGAAGTGTGGGTGTTCAAAGGTCACAGGCTATGAACACATGACCGAAGAAAAGTTTAAATGTCACATAATATCCACTCACATTCGAGTTCAAGACGTCTTTGCGGTATTAGTATTGTATACAATGGCTACTTTTGCTCGATTTTCTAATTTACATGAATCCCTATAAATATTATGGTGAGATTTACATTATTTTAGTTTCACATTTGTATACTTAAATTATTCTCAGTTTAAAAATGACAAAGTGTCATAGTCACTAAATACAACTATGTAAAATCGGTTAAATGTTAAGCCAAATGATATAATCGATAGTAAGCCTTTGTGTTCTATCCGCTAATGAATTCATCAGTTTGTTTTTTTTTTACGTAAAAACAAGGTCCTATTTTTTCACCTGACTCTTCTCACGTGTGAAGACTTTCAGTGGCCACTTAGGACGAGACGGCGTGGCGTATAACACATATGCGTATATCTGTTGTCATGCAAAATATTCTTTTACAGTTTCCCGCGCTTATTTTAATTGGCAGAACGCAAACTGTTAGCGTAAGGTCAAAAAACTAGTCCCAAGTATCATATAAGTACGGCTCTGGTAATGTGCGAGTGTTTTTGAAATTTCGTAGTATTTAATTCATTTACCGGAAGTTGGAAATAGCATTACATTTTACGTCGTGAAATTAACCGTGAAAATAAATAAAAAATAATTCGGCGAGCGGACTTAACCGGACTTTTAAATGATGATATCATTAAAATAATTTAAATATGTCGCCATCATGCGGCTGGTTGTTGCCTGGTTATGTTAAATATCACGAAAAGTTATTGTCTTGATAGTTACTGTTGTAATAATCGTCGCATAATCAAATATAGGTCATATAAACTTGAATGACCTCAAATTACGTTAGCTGCATCGTACAATCGTCTATCCGGTCGTAGTGTTTCCGCACCATGAAGTGCTTTTGCATGGCCACCTCGCTGGTCTGCTTCTCTGTCTGCGTGCATTCGTCGTACCACTGCAGCGACCGCTCCACGTTGCACGTCACCGCGGACAGCGCCACGTCCACGAGCTCCATCTCCGTCGGACTCAGCCTACACGGGAAGTCATATTTCTTGCATATCCCCTTATCGTTCAAGAGCACATCTAACGCGAGGAATCTGTTGGATAACGGTGTAAAGAAAAATATACATCCCTCTTTTCTAATAGCGTTTTTTTAATATAATTGAAATCGCAAATATCGGTAACATCCTGTGAAACTTGATGCTGCTATTTAGGCGATAGTGCTGCCATCTAGGCGATAGTGCTGCCATCTAGGCGATAGTGCTGACATCTAGGCCAACTGTAATCCGAAAACCTGACCATTCACTAGGCAGCGAATGTCCGCCCGCAGCGAAATTTTGGATAGAAAGCTCATAATTTTGAATTCAGTTCAGTTACATTCTTTAAAAATGTAATATAACCAATGAAATTACAATTAATCCCACTACATGTAACCATTGTAATTGATGGATCAATAAAGCTAACTTTTAATTTTTTTGTAAATTTAATTAATACAATTGATAGGGCGTATCCGCCAGAATAATCCATTTAAGCGTTTTTAATTCACACTTTAATTTTAACTGTTAACAGCATCCTCTCAAAATAAAATCAAATGCAGATTATACTAGTTTAAATTATCGTGCTGGTTGTAACACAGACATTTTTATGTGTTATTATAACAATATAATTCGAATCAGACTTTTGTAAAGAATTTCATAGGCGCAGGGGGCATGAAGAATATTTAAATACCAGTAGCTTGTCTATGGATAATACGAACACTTCGCGAATACGTTCGAGATCCACAACACGAATAAAACACCTCATTTACCAAAACCAATTTTATTCCGACTTAGCGTTCCGAGACAACTCACACATAACAACATCACACACATCGTAAACAAATAACACGGTTATCGTAAACAAGTAACACGGTTATCGTAAACAAGTAACACGCTTATCGTAAACAAGTAACGCGGATGACGTAAACAAATCACGTATGAATGTTGGCGTATGCGCAGTCGTCGAATCGTTCGTAGTTCTGTCGCGTGAAGAAGTGCGTCTGGTACGCGTCCAATTGCTTCGAGGAGCTGCAGTACTTGGTGTACCATTCGTACATCATCGCGTGCTTCCGACACAGATCGTCGAGCGCCGTGTCGACGAGACTCGTCTCCAGGTCCGACATCTTCGGCAGCCCGAGGCTCTGCGATATGCCCGCACCCCAGATTTCCACAGTGTTTGCAATGAATCTGCACAGAACATCTTCATGTAGGCTTCGAAATTTTAACACATTTGTGTACATCGCAATGTACAATTGGGATATAGCTTGAATCTTAGAAATACTTTTTTAATGTCACACAATTTTTTTGTTACGTTAGGCACGTTTCCCGGTACTATATTTGCATGAACAACGGTTTAATAGTAACGCTCACCGCGCAATAATTCACGCGGTCGCATTTAAATTTCGAACGCCAAATGATTCACTGCTATTATCTCGTGCTTGCGATTATGCAACTGTAATTAATTTAAAATTTATATTTGGAACGTTGTTTAAATATCTTTTGTAATGTGAAAGTACCAAAAGTGTACTTCAGCTTACACCTGCAGCCAGGACACGACTATGCCGTAGTTGGAGTTACTATTATTTCGTAATATCAAGTCTCCTATGGGGTAAGCAGAGAGCACTGATTGACTACTGCTTGATATTAACTCTTGTTAACACTTTTACAGACTTTCTTGTACAATCTAGCTAATATTCTCGTATATTCCTTGCTACTAGGCACTATAAAAATATTCACCTCGCTGGCGATATAATTTGACTGGCATCCGTCTCTACAAAGCCGGTGACCCTGGGCACATCCTTGCAGACCAAGGCCCAGGCCACCTTCATGACCAGCCCAGCGAGCGCGTGGGCCTCGCTCAGTTCCGCCGCCCTCACACATTCGCCGTCGGTCCGGGACAAGCAGAGCGGGGCGTTTCGTACCGTTTGTGTCATCATTTCCACATTACACTGCAACGTATTAAAAGTTAGGTAACTTTATAATACCAAGTGGTTGATCATTAACTTTTTTGCCGTACCACTGTTGGATCTCTTTTTGGAGAAGGGTTGACGAACTAATCTGACACGCTTGTCAAGTTCAGATTGGCTAAAGTGTCTCAAGTGTGGAGGAATTTAGAATTCATTATATTCCGAATGACTGGCTGAGAACAATTTTATAAACTGTAGTACTTTAGTACCTTGGTGAAGTCGAAATAATCCAGAGCTTTAGAGAACAACGGCACGAGCGAGTCTCCCTCGGTGCCTCCGACGCAAGGCACTCGAGTGTATACGGGCTCGAGGCACAAGGCACGCGCGGCGAGAGTACTGGCCCGCATCTCCGGCACCGCTAACGACCCCAACAGTTTCCTCGGATCGTACCATCCTGTTTCTTTCATTGTCTGTGGTGAATATTCAAAATTCAGTGTTATTCACGGTCACAATTACTTATATCAATACAAAATACAGTCTTTTTCAAACTGGCTACTTCAATGAAGTGTGACGTCATTTACCTAAATTGTATTAAGAATAAAATTTGAAAGGATTTTTAAAAAAGAAATCAATGTGGTTAGTAATAACGTATTTAGGTAGCTATATTTGTACGAATGACAATAGACAAGTAAGGCGTACCGACATTATAATGTAATAATTGTGACTGTTTTAACTTAGTACTTCTATGAAGTGTTAATAGTCTTTGAATAATATACAATAGTATAGATCGTTTATGCGCATGTTTATTTACTATGAGCAACATGAATTTTTTCATCGTTTCATTATCTATCATTTCATTGTTCGTTTCATGGTCTCCTAGTCTCAGATACAGAATAGTTAACGGCCATAGTCTGCCACGCTAGCCAAGTGCGGATTGACAGACTCCAGACATTACAGAATATTATGATAAATTGTTCACATTTCTTCACATTTCCCTATGCGAATTTAAGGCCGGATATAATGTCAAATATTGCATCGATTGTTTGAATTAAGAAATTAGGTGCGGCAAAGTAGGTGATCTCATATAATTGAAGTGATGGAAAAATCGGTCGTATCCTCGGGGATTGTAATCAAGAGACGACGGGAAAATTATGATTGGTTTCCGAAGACAATCTATTCCGTGCGATTTCTCATTTATTAGCCGCGACGAACGAAGCGAGAGAGATGAAGGACGTATAAAAGGGAAACAGTTGGCGAGAATTTGTTCTCCATAATATTTACCTTTATGATATTTTCTTTATCACACACCAAGGACAATTGTTAAGAAAAAATGCTAATGAAATAATTGGACTGTCTCGGTTTTTGCTTTCACAATAGTTCAAATTGTAATATTCTAACATAAATGCTTATTTAAAATGTTGCACAAACACACATATGGAGTTTCTTTCGCCATTTCTTCTCATTTCTCCATTCTTTCTCTTTCTAGCCAGGCATTTTCCGATTTAATTTTAAATGAATGCCATTCGAATTTGAATTTAATTTGATTTTGGTATCAGATTACATTTACCTTATATGTATCCCATAATAGACTGGATCGTTTATCCCATAAACACTGGATAGTTAGAATATAAAGATATTCTTATATTTGCTTGTTTGAATAATCCCAGTGCGGTACGTTATTCTATTGAAACTAATAAATTAGGAAGAAACAGGGATATTTAAAACTAAAGTCGAGTACGTATAGGTTCCATAGTGAATAATTCTAGGAATTGCATACTTTAGAAATTTATATGTAGTACGGGTATAGACGCTGAGTCTAGGAGATTGGATAATATTTGACACGTAAGCTCTATATGCTCACAGCACCCGTAAAATGATATAAAAACACAGATAAAAACGTATCGTTACGCCTGCAATCTCCGAAGAGGTAGGCAGAGAACTGATAAAAATATTTAAAAGAAATTAGTAGAAGCAAGTAGTAAATTGAGTATGCAAATTTAACAGAGATACAAAAATGACAAACACTTTGCGAAGCATTGTATCGGCATCCGATATCGTTGATCATATATTAAAGGTTTGTCTCCCGACCGACACTGATGGGAATCGAAACGAGATAACATCTCAACGTAGCTATCTTCTCACCGCTACTCATTATTAAGCCTATTCTATTCCTCTCCATCGTTAACACTCTTGGAACATTGCGATTGAATTGAATCACTGTTTTGATTGATTCTATTTTTCTTTTCTCATCAGTAACTGCAGTTTCAGTAAGGTACCATAATTTTTTTTAAACAATAATGTCTGATATTTCTATTTCAATTAGGTTTTGCGTTATTTAAAAGAGGTTATACGAAGATGTCATTTAGGACGCTTTAAAAAGCACTAATGTTTGCTTTGAATATTAAATAATATTATCACTGACATGAAACAATATAAATAGGCCATATATGTACATATGTATATTTCCTCACTGATATGAATCGATATAAATTAAGTAAGTATGATTCTTCACTGATTTCAATCGATGTAAATTCGTTATACCTTTATGATTACTCACTGATATGAATTAGTCATAGATATTACTGCATTGGTATGAAACAATATGTTTGCAATAAGTTGATATATTAAGACTATGAAGAGCAGTTTTCTAACACAAGCACACCGTGCTTAAAAGATGCTGGCTAGTACCTATGTATTGTATAAAAAAAATATTAAAATAAATTATTAATATTGTACAAATTAGCTAATTTAGCTAATTTTACAATAATCACTAGCCTCACTCTTGACGCATTTCACAAAAACTCTAGAACAGTTCATTAGCTGTTGCGAAAGAGTTACTGAGTAATACTAAAAGATTAAGATAAAAGTATTAAACCACCTCTCAATATCAAGTGAAATGAACAGCTACTCTAGATGTTATCTTGATTGCAGATCGATCTTAGTTGGTTTTATGGCGGTATCTTTTAATTGTTGAGTTTTACTCATGTTTTGTGTCAATTTTCTTATAGGCGTATCTTGTAATGTTTAAAAAGATATTATCATCATCATCACGCCTGTTATCCCCGAAGAGGTAGGCAGAGGAGTGTAGAACACTCCCACAATTCACCAGTTACGTTTAC
>DWTO01004318.1:0-11664 GCA_018244755.1 Jemadia pseudognetus
AAATGGATTTACAAAAAGCTCTGAAGTTACAATTACGGATACATAGTCTTGTTAGTGAAGCACGCATCTCAGACATTATAGATTAGTATTAATATAGTAAAACTAGTAACTACATAATATTAATGCATATTTAAGTAATTCAATCTTGATTTTAAAAACATAGACCAAAGAATAATTAATAGTAGTTTGATATAATTAATTTGTATGAATGTATTTAATTTGTATAATATGTCATAAATGAAGGAAATACCGTGGTAAAATACGGTTAGGAACTTAATATAGTATCCGGATGAAACATGAATGTTTATACAAATTACCAGAGTCCGAGTCACTAGAAAATCTAAATTAGAAAAATCTAGTAGTACCCAACCCGGGATTAGAAGTCATGACCTCCCGATCGGCAGACGCGCGTGCAACCAACACGAACAACGAGGCAGTCCATTTTTATTTATACATATACATATTTAATTTACCTATTTTTACTATTCAGAAACTACAGGCCGGCCTGTACATATTTTAATAATTTCCTGTCTATTAACTCTTTAATATTGTACTATGTGAAGTATTATAATTATAGCAATAAAAATAATAACTTCCAGCTATTAATCATGGGAAATTTTGAAGCGTAATTCCATTTCAAAATTGCTAGTATTAAATGCGCATTTTCATTAGGGGACATTTGTCCCGCTACCGTGTCGCCGATCAAGCGACGCCGACCAACAGCAGATGCGGTACCTATCTCCGGACGGCGAAAAATGTCGTGTCGCACAACAGTCGTCCGACGGGCTTTTTACTGACGTAAGGAAGTGTCACTGTGTTCCGCAAAATTTGTAATAGGTAGTCCGATTCAATGGAACCGTTTACACTCGTCAAAACGTGGCTTATTTAGCCCTTTAATAAAAACTTATTGAAGAGTAAGTTGGATAAGTTTTATCTCCAACGATGTATGCAATGAATAAATAAATGAATGATTCGACAAAAGAGACGTGAATTTAGTAAAACGAGCTATATAACTAAAAATGAATACATTAAAAGAAAAATACATTAAATTCCACTTGAATTTTGTACAATAAATATTTGAAACATCCCCAGACTCATCTTTCTTTATTTAAATATGTGTTATATCTATTATAATGAGAATCTTTTGAATCACGGCTTGTGTCGAGAAATTACATCGATGGTGAATGTTCAAGATACATATGAATTATTACTAATAGCCATTAGTCCTTAATTAGTAACTTGTGTTACACGTAAAAAGTTTATATCACATGCGATTACAATAAAACACACAAAGAATGGAGCAGTGATAGCCTAGTAATTTGAAATTCAGGGTCTCCCGCTGTAAACTTGGATCCAAATCCTGCGCGAACCCTTTACGTGAACATTTTAAGTTTAAATACATATTTAATATGAATATGGTATAAAAGTGAAGGAAAAACATCTTGAGAAAACCTGCACATTTTAGAATTAATTAAAACATGCTTTAAGGTGTATGAAGTCTCCCAACTTGCAGTTGGCAACAGTGGCAGAGTATAAGTACCCTCAACCCAGGGGCGTCGCTACCGCCGTATCAATGATGCGGCGGCCCCGGACTACAGAGGCCTCTGCCGTGTGTAAGCAAAAATTACTAAAATGCTATCCACAATGTCACTTAATCTTGTGCTTCCCGAAAAAAAACCTGTCATACGTGCCTATAGAGCTTCACTTCAGAAATGACAAAAGTAAAAAAGCAATCTTTTCCCGGGTTAAACGTGCGCTCAAAAGTTGGAAACATTCTACATCGGTTATTGCTAGTAGGAAACGATAACTTATAATCAATAAATATTTAATTTAATGTATGAAAGCATTTTTGTTTCTTTTATGAGAAATATTTACTTGGGCCCGCCGGTTAATTTTGATACAGGGTCCTCCAAAGCACGCTACGCCATTGCCTTAACCCGTTCATTCTGAGAGAAGGCCAATGTTCCCATAATGAAACAACAAAGGGTTGAAACAAAGAAACCCCAACAAGGAACAGAATTGTTTTAGGGGTTTATAAATTCCGCGACACAAAACGTTTGCTTCATAAGCCATATTTTTAAAGGACTGTCACGTTGGTTGCAAATGCCACCGCTAATCGGGAGATCCTGAGGTCAAATCCTGAGGCGGGCACTATTGGATTGAATTTTTTTATTTAGATTTTCTAATAGTGGGTCGGAGTTTGGAATTGTGTATGTGTGGCAATAGGCTCACCACCTATTCTTCAGTGGGACGTAAACGTGACTGGTGAATCGCGGGAGGGTACTATATTTTTCTGCCTACCTCTCGGAAGAATATAGAAAGGATATCAGCAGCTATAACCAACGGTAGCAATAACTTTCTTTTATGTCGCCAAGGCAATAGATTTGTCATATGTCAAAACAATAAAATGTTTCATAATTTATCAATATAAATGTGTTTAAAGTTCCTCACATTTTCCACACAAAACCAATCCCTACACTAACATGGAATTGATTCTATATTGCCCGCCATTTGAGAATTCTACACAAATCAGCAACGCTGTTTGCGTGCAATGGCTGCGTTCAGAATTTGCAAGTTTATTCCATCAAGAGGCTTAAATTTGTTTTTAACTCTATTTACCAGCGCGTTTATAAAACGTATATACATATATTCGTAAAATGCTATAACACGTCATCTAGATATTTAAGATATACGTGTCCCTAGAACCCAAAGGATACTCCGATAAGTTTTGTATTATTGTTTAGGACTATCAATGTCAAGTGATTTATTGACAAGTGTCAAATGTGTTTGTAATGTAAGTTGTCAATCAAATAAAATAAAACAGCCTAAGTAAGAAATTAAGAAATAAGGATAGTTGTAACACAGTAGGCTTTATCACGCTAATTTAAAGGCACATTTAAAAAAACTACAAAATCGTTACACTGTAAACAAGTCAAATAGACTAGTAGCAGGTACGAAGTACACGGCAGTTATGAGGTGGAGCGAAAATGAAACTTACAAATTTGTGAAATTATATTTAAGTCACGAGTTCTTGTGGAACACGAGTCATCCAAATTACAAGATAAAAGAAAAAAGACTGCAGGCGTACAGGACCCTTATATCAGAATTTAGATCTGCGACTGGCATATTGTTAAACGAACTCGAATTAAAAATGAAAATAAAGAACTTGAGATCGACATACACACAGGAATTGACTAAAATAATAGAACGTTCAGGGCCAGACTGCACTTACAAACCGACAATGAAATGGTTCGCTGATTGGCATAAGTGTTTTAAAAATTCAACAAGGAAACGAATCGAAGAAACACAGTATGATGTAAGTTTATTTACATAGAGATAACTCATTCATCATCATTGACCCATTTATAGTTTCACTTTTAGACAGATCTCCTCACTATGTAACAAGGGTTAAGCCCATATAGCATGCGAAAGTGACCAGTGTAAGTAATCTAGTAGTAGTGATTTATGTACACCTTAGTAATATAATATCACACTTGTAATCCCCGAAGTGGTAGAAGAAGAGTGTGGCACATTCTCACATATCACGAGTTATGTCTACATCCCATCATGAAATAAATGGTGAGCCTATTGCCATACATTGGTACAAATCCAAATTCCTAGCAATTACTATAAATTTCAACTGGATAATCAAATTTAGAAAAATCCAATAATATTCAACCCAGGAATTGTATCCAGAATCTATTAAAACTAAGAAAGTCACACAATTTTCTTAATGATTTTACTGTCCAATTATCCAAGGATAAACACTGCAAATATTCAATTCTTGAATGGCTTTACAGGTCTTGATCTGTACTCTTGTTCTTCTATGTAATAACACTGAATGCACTTTATTCAAGTACATAATACACTTTTAATATTTGCCATAAATGGCTTGGCAGTATTTAACAATGGGGTACAAATCACTTTAATACAACAGGCTGACAATTAGTGTTTAAACATAAATCTTTAAATATTTTTTTTACTTTAAATATTATTTGACTATAAATTCATCCTTATCATTATTTTAATATAAACATACCATATGTCCTTAACTCTACTTATGTGTGATTGAATTGCAGAAAGAAGATCAACAAGAGGATGTGTCAGAAAATGTGTGGGTATCTGATGGCATGGAGAATATGCATGATGAGACTGATGGAGACCCATTTGTATCACAAGCAGACGATGGGTATGGTGTTGTATTGAAGTTTGAACCGGATGAAGTGCAACAGAAAAATGAGAATTCCAACAACTCATTCAAAATGAAAAGGAAAAAAATAAAGTGCAGGAGCCCCAGCACTGATCAATCAGACAGAACCTTTAGAGGAAGTATGGATTCAAGTTCAGAAACAGTTACCAAAGAGGATGAATTTGATATATATGGAAAATATATAGCGACACAGTTGAGGCAAATGGAATTGCAAAAGGCATTGAGATTACAACTTGAAATACAGAGTCTAGTAAGTGAAGCTAGGATCTCGGAATTGACTGGCAAACATTCAAGTATACATTTGTAAGTTTGTTATGGTTTGTAAATAATCTAACTTTCAACTGGTGATTCCAATTGAGATTTCATGTGTTGTAGTTATTTATCAGAGACTTGTTATCAGAGAATTTGAGTCTTATTTGATGTGAGATGTATGTGAGATTTTACTTGTTAGAGAAAAATTCTTACATCACCAGAGTGGAATAAGAGAAAATACAAATATAAAGATTAGTTTTGATAAATGATATTAAGTAATTCACATTCATACTATCATTGACAGAACTATCTTTGTAACCATATACAAAAATATATTCACTGTTCCATGTGTCAAGCTGTGCACATACGCACATACAAATACAGGTCCTACATCCAAATTCTATAACCTTCACAATTATATTTACCAACTTCCTACTACAAACAGTAAATTTTGCTTTTTTTGTCACATACAGTTGGACTTGCTGATCGTTCAGAGTGACACTGATGTTTGCCGATTTGTGATTTAAAAAGGGGTAGGAATGAAAGAAACAGAATCAAACACTTTACCTGGGAGTGAGGAGCGCCTCATTAGCAAGTTAAATTGTACCATGAATTTGAAGATTGAATTTGGTTGGAAATTATGAAAATTGAAAATCATTAAATACACAAGAAATGTTTCATGCTGTTTTGCATTTTAAGGTGTTGTGTGTGCGCTCAGGGTAATGGTTTTTACCAGTTTTTTTTATCTCTCATACTTACTAAATACATTCTAATTCTGATGTCTTATCATATATTGATATTGTGACAAGTTGGAAGATTAGTATTTCACATCTTATTTATAAAAAAATATCATTAGAAAGGATGAATTGTCAAACTAAATTAATTGAATGTACACTTACATAATGTAACTATGTACAAGAAATAATGTTATATTCTATAAAATTTTATACTTTATTTTGTATATACATTTGATATTAAAAGAATGTTATGGAATAAAATTTTAAAGAAAATCTGTACTTGAAACTAATTGCACTAAGGTTGAGAACAGAATAGAGGATTTATTATTTATAATGTTTTATAACACCGTTATTTTATAAAAAAAGTATTATATGTTCATGAATTCTCTTGTATGTACTTAAAATTTAATTATTTTTAGGTCATTTGTCTTAAATGTTCTAAATATGTGTGTATATATATTTTAAGCAATAATGTATGTTATTATAATGTAATTAAAAAATGATCTATTTACTTTTGTTATATTATTAATTAACGTTAATCCTCGTCATGGTAACACAGTTATTTAGCATTACTTGCAATAGTTTCAATTAATTCTGTTAAAAACAATTTTTTCTTACATTTTTAAAGATATTTAAGGAGTTTCTGTTCTACTGTTTCTTATATATTTTGCAAGGCAGTGAGTTTTTAGAAGTATTCAATGTCTGTGTAAACTTTTTAAACTATTCGGTAATCAAGGCTGAGCTAATCTCTAAACAAAGTAATGTAGTACTTACTGTGCTCTGTGATCCCCAGCCTGCATATCCAGTGTGGGAATAATGGGCAGAACCTTTCAGGGGAAACCTATGTCCAGCAGTGGACTTCAAAATTTGATGATGAGTTACTCATAATATTTTCATTGGCACTTAAGAAATTATCATTTAGAAGGATGTCACATTTATTCCTTTTAAATTCTCGCATTTTAGACTTAATAAAAAATGGCTACTTTTTCTGACTCTAAGCATATTCCGAAGTATCATTTTGGATAACAATACATTATATCCGGTACAATTTAGAAATACTTGTGTTTGAGAAAGTATGAGAATGTTAAGGAACGGAAAATAAAAAAGGTAATAAATTGCAAGTCTGATTTTTATTGCTGTTACAGCATCCGTTTATGATACAAACAAACATTGTCGCTTACATTTCACATATGAAAATTCAGATCGATCCGCTTGTACCAATCGTTCCTACAGTCTCGTTCATCTTGTTTTGTATCAAGAAAAATGTTCATGAAAAAATATACATTGTGTCTATGCTGCTGACATTTTCATATCCAAAAAGTCTCTCAGTGGGTAAATCACATCCAAATCTAAAGCTAGATTAAGTACTTGGAGTCACATAAACATAACCGGTTTTAAGATTACCAAAAAAAAATAAAAATTAAACAATGGAAGTCTGACTTCGAAGGCAGTGCGCATTCAGATGTTAAAGAAAAAACTAAACGTCTAAAAACTTAGATTAAATTATAATTAAGTCTGTTTACACTCTCGCCAGGCCGGCTATTTCTGCGTAAATCGACTAAATATAAGACTAGAGTATCGACAAAGTGTCACAATCTCATAATTTAATACAATGTTTCAGACCACCTGGCATTAAATCAAATGTACCTTGGCCAATGTCCTGTCGCGGCTCGTGACGTATTACGTCATTAAGTGTGCGCGGTTATTATTATTGTCGATTTGGGCAGATAGCCCTACGGGAGTATGGTATCAGTTTCTTCGTTTCAATTTTTTAAAGAAATAACATAATAAATAATATGCCAGCTCAGCGACCCTTCAAACACTGATTAACGTACGTGGAAGTTACGTATATTGTTGGCATGAGTTTTTACGAATTACAGTCATTGATTTGTCTAAGGTATAGAGTTTAGACTGGAAGATCCTAGACTGTTCCAGAACTTGCCAAGACGATTAAATTTCTTGAAGTTGAATATAAGATTTTCAAAGAAATGCTGTAATGTTTGTGAATTGAGGTACACTATTGATACCGTCAGTGGTTAAGCTAACACCCCCTTGATTTTACCTCCTTGTTTATTACAAAAAAAATCCTAAACATACATGTATACATTATATCATATTAAATGCCACTAAATGCCGTAAACGTATTTACGTTTACTTAATGCAGTTGCATTCAACAGAAGTACAAAACCACGCACTGAAAGTACCAAATAGTGATGATCCTAAATCCCAAACAATCGTTTACCGATTTGTATAAGTCTTTCAATCGTTAAAAAATTATTTTTTCATACATTCAAATGAATTAATGCAACTGATATCGACAGTACCTACGTAATTATAGCTCAGATTAAAACACTTAGGTACAGAAGAGCAGGTAGACGATTTTAACGATGTATTAGGCAATGCCCATTAAACCGAAGATAAGTATACTGGAACGGTAAATGTAATCAAATATTCGGAGGAAAAACATTTCCCAAAACTTTGCCACAACTTCGAGAGACGGATCGACATCTAATTAAAAATAAAAATTTAATCATATTGTACTATTTAAATGCACAACTTTCAAAATAGCGTCAAAAGAACTTGGGGGGGGGGAACCACCATTCATAAAAAAAATATTATCCCTTCCCTCGTGGAGTGATATGCACTTTAATAACATGTTTATATGTTCTTTTTTTATACTGTTTCTACCTAATAAAAATGGCCGTTGTATGTTGAGACGGGAAACGTATGTTATTGAAATGTTTACAGTTCGGATTTACAATTTCCACAGTCAACTGCAAGTAATCTCGACACCAGTTATATTTAAAAGGAGATATCAATCAGATTAAATATATATGACAGCATGTATTATGCAGCATCCAGCTTCATGGAAAGTGAAATTCACTATACATTGCTCAAAAACGTGACCATACTTTATGATATTTCCACTTTAAATATGATTATAATAGAAAACAATATGCAAAAAAATCTTTCGAACATTGAACATAATGTCCGCTGCCTGTGTAACATATTGATAACGCTATGTTCAATACGCACGTAACTACTTGTTCCATACATAAATAATGTCATCTGCAATATACAATTAATAACGAGAGTATTGCGGCAACATTATCACACAATACAGATGATACTGTACAAGTCGTCCCAAAGAGTTAAAGAAATGCCGCCCGCGATTAACTTGCAGCCGACTGACACATTAGCCTATTGAAATCCACGTCTGAATTTGTTGACGTATACCGTATTTTTTACAATTTATATTACTTATTAAACATTTTGTTAATATGCCTCAAAGGATTGCTTTAAACATTGCATATCACCACACAAACGAACAAACATGCGCGTCTGAGACATTACCAAATGGACATTAACCACACATGTCACAACATAATAATTTATTGTTACCTAAAAGGATTTTGAAAAAAATATATAAACTTTTAAATACCGGCAACACAAACTATATTTGACGATGTATTCGCTGCAATTATTTTGTTCATTTTATTGATTTTCCATTGGAGGGTGTCCACGCAGCTCGTATTTAACAAACAGGTTTGCATAAACATCACCACCGTTTGTCATACGTTAAGACAATTCTGAGAATCTGATATTAACGTAAGGTTTAATTCGGCTCGTTTAAATAACGACACGATGAATAAAACTATATGAAACTTCTTGCGGTATTGTCTGCGATATGAATATGGTTGCTCCATGTAGAGAATATCGACTCCATCTAGTGTAGAACGAAGCTTGGACGTACTAGACACAACTAGTACTGTATGTTTGTTCGTATTTTTATGTAACCACTTCGTAATAACATGGATTTCACTTTCAACTCGTAAAATAATTCAAACTAGAAAATACTAAATAACCATCTATGAAACTAATATTTTAGAATTTTAAGACTTTATAAATTAACATCGTACACACAGTATATTTTTAAACAGTAAATGCCAAAAAAATGTGTACCAATGAAACAGATTAGTGGAGCATGTTTCGGGGTTTCACAAGCCCAGCAGTGGGACACAGTTTCAGCCATATACATAAAAATGCGAAAAAAACACATATAAACAACACGACATTCTGGCTACTGTTATTGACTTTTACGTTAATTCATATCTTTAAAATAATCTAAAGAAACAGTGTAGATATTATGCGTTCAAACCACAGAGTGAACATGTTCAATAGTTCAAAACGTAGCGGCGCACGACCTACTTACAACCCGACACAGGACTACCGGCCGTTACAGACCGACCGGCTCGGCGAGCGAAGCAAATATTCGTCGTATTTAAAATACAACTTTAATCCACTTTAATAAGGTCCATATTTACATTTCCACTGTTTTATGACGGGGACGACGCTCGAGCGCCCGCACGCAACAATTGAAATGTAAAAATAGACTCTATTGAAGTGCGCTATAAAGCTGCACTTGAAATACGATCATAATTCTGCTCTGCCCTGCGAGCCGCGCCATTCCGAAGCCCACGCAAGCGTCCAACATCCGCAAGCGGTCTCGTAGCGTCCGTCAAAGGCCGCCAACATTAGAATGAGCACGTAATGCGCGTTAAGTGGGGTCCCGCCGCCGCAGCGCCGCCGCAGCGCCGCCGCAGCGCCGCCCCGCACGCCGCGGCTGTCATGGCTTTAACAACTGACAAGTTGCGTGTCCGCAAACATTTTCAGTGAGTACACAATAAATATACACATAATATATATTTTTTTTCAAATCTTCAACAAGAACAACGCAGCGTCACGGCACTTGTATGCACGATTCTATTATACCATACATTTCGGATTGTGTGTAACCATTGATAACATATGTCGTGACGTCATAATATGTTTTGTGACGTCAAAAATGCCGGTCCAATAAAAATGCGTTTCTCAAATTTTCCATATCCTCAATTCGAATTTTCTATAATTGTTTTGCAAAAGTATATAATGTTATAATATTTTTTATGATGCCATAATTGATATGGCTCCAGTTATGGTTACTAGATAAAATGCCAATTTAAACACAACTTGTGTACCGACATAAGAATTTCATGGCTCATAGTACCGTGCGCATTAGTCCGAATACGGCGGCGTACATAAAACCCAATAATTCAACTAAAGTCAATAGAACTACAATAGAAATACAATGGAGTAGAGTCAATCAAGATCTCGATTTGTACATTTATCACAATCATATTGAAAAGAACACGCGTTTCATTGCAGCAGAGACGTACGCATGGATGGAGGGACTTCCCGCGAGGACCGATTGATAGAATTATTCACATTTCTTACAAAACAAAAAAAAATCAGCAAAGAATTCTATGTGCTACAATTCGGAGGCGATTTCTTTCAAAAAACCATTCGCCATGACGCATTTCGATTATATGCCGATATTGTGTAACGCAATAATTTTATCAATCTCCATTAAATCACTACAAACAATGGTATGCGACGAACGTTATTTTGCGAAATGTTTTATCGATGCTAAAATAAACGCTGTGGTTTGTTGTGGAGCCTGCACCGGGCCGGTGGAGGGCGCGGTGAGGGACGAGGGGGACGCCGGCACGTTACAACATTTCAGTAAAAAAAAAACAACCAAAAAAAATCATAATAGTAGTTGTGGGAGTAATAATAAAGAAACAATTGAGATCAGTGTAAGCCCATACATAAATCGCATCGTACGTCGCCGGGGACTCGACCGCAGAGGGTATATCGAGTAGAAATATTTTTTGTGAACTGTAACGCCAGTCAAATTGCAAGCAGAGTCAACAAACCTTGTAATTAATGAAATCTCAAAAGGATATTACGAACTCAACGGCAGAGAAGTTTATACACTTTTTTGTGTTCAGTACATTTGATCAAATTAAGGGATATACATAAAAATATAAGAGACCCTTTAGAGAACCTTGATGATTGATCTCTGTTATATCTGCACCAATTTTTAAACTTGATATCCATACAAAACTTTGGTCTCTATCTGGTTGACAGATTATATTTTAAAACCCTGCTCCATATAGGCTACCTAAATATAAATTTCTATTTCACAGACAACCAGCCTGAATACTTGGATAATTAATTAATATCCTTTTTCAAAATTTTCGTTCGCATTTAAAGTATGAAAACGTGTAAGCGCTAGGTGGCGCTGTGACGCTATTTCTACCCGATATCTCTCTGCGAGTTTTATGGACGAATAGTTTCAATTTTTGCATTTTAAAATTTTAGATTATTCCTTATAAAACTTATTTTCTTCTTCACTAGTGATTATTTATTTAGTACTTGTTATTATGACTGTCTAGTGCACATCTGTAATTAACATAAATATTGAAACCACCGGAGAGCGGATCTATTCATTAATTAGAACACCAGTGTGATACAAGACGGAGTGGCGCGCGCGGTGCTCAGCGCTCGACGGGAGCGCGGCGTATTTTGAAATGCAAAAACTGAAGGTGCGGCTGCCGCGCTAGGCGTCGGAGCACAGCTGCT
>DWTO01004319.1:0-11664 GCA_018244755.1 Jemadia pseudognetus
ACTCCGAACCACTACTAGAAAATCTAAATTAGAAATTTTTTGTAGTGTTCGACCCGGGGATCGAACCCGGGACCTCCAGTTCGGCAGTCGCACTTGCAATCAACACAACCAACGAGGCAGTAATGATAATAAAAATAATACCATGGTACATTAAGGCTAGCCATGATCGTAGTGGGTATAGTTCGCCTGGAGTTATGTACCATTAGTTTAACCCATTGTCACCAAGAAGCAATCCTTACTAGAATGATCTGCGTTCACGTGTTTGCTGGAGCCGACGACTTCAGCTCTTAGGAGACCAATTTCGAACAACACAGATACTAAGTGCATTCGTACTAAGGTACAATAATGGGGCTAATGTTGCTAGAAGTCTCATGTCGGCACTCTAATTACCTAACTTATAATCTTATTAATGTTAACTTACGGTAACTAACACTACAGTTCTCCTACGGTCATATTTGCCGTCGTTTAGATCTGGTCGCGGGTGGTAGCGGCCACTATGCATGCTGTTTGTTTCGTAGGTTTCATGGATAGAAAAAATGCGTTTCAGATATTTAAAACATTACAGCCACATTCTCTTATATACATCAATCAATTGTAACTGCAATCTGCTGGTCACGTGCAGCGGCAGACTTCCACCGATTTACCGAACACTGAGAGAACTCTAAAGTTTGCCCGTTTCCTCACGATGTTTTCCTTGACCGTTACTACAGGCGATATTTTAATTTAAAACGCATTTTTATAAAGAGACGCGCGTCAGCATTTG
Source organism: Jemadia pseudognetus (assembly GCA_018244755.1). Classification (NCBI taxonomy): domain Eukaryota; kingdom Metazoa; phylum Arthropoda; class Insecta; order Lepidoptera; family Hesperiidae; genus Jemadia; species Jemadia pseudognetus. The sequence goes on from DWTO01004319.1 coordinate 764, forward strand.
TACTCAGGACACTTTTTAATTTCTTTCAATGCTTTGAGAACAACTGGGTTTTTTATAATTTGTTGGTGCAAAACGACGATAATGGATATATGTATTTGCCATATTTATTATAGCAAAAATACTATGTACGTAAGTGTGATAAAAATATGTTTGGACATTATTAGCCCTTCTGGGCATTTTAGTTTAATCAATCGTGGTGGTAAATGTAAGAGAAACATTAGTCATGGAAATGAATACCACAGAGATGGCTTGGGTGTACATTATCCATAAGCCGTCAAGCATGTCAAAGGCAAGGTCATTCCAGCAGCGCGGAAATGTGCCACATAAATTGTAGGCGGGAGTCGTGCGATAAATTCGGGAATGTCATTTTATCCTCCGCTTAACGCCACGGCGCGTCGGTACAGCCACAGGGTTGATCTACGGGCGCGCTGTGGTTCCACTCTCTATCCGATTCCTCATATCATTCATTCTTCATATGCTATTTTTTGCCTATACTATAAGCACGCATGTGACTACAACCTCGTCCGAGGGCAGGCGAGATCTAGCCTAGGATCTAGCACGCTTGCTTAGTAAGTGCTTATTCGCTTTAGTCATGAATAATTACGAGTAGCGTAAAAAAATTGACTCCGACAGTATGTTTCGCTCTTTGGTAGTCCGTAGTAGAAAGTATCAATAAATCGCCTGGTCCAGCTCAGAGTAATGGCTACTTGGTATGAGTGGTGGCCTGAAGTACGTCTAAATGTCCGACGGTAGAATGGAACTGGTGGATATAAGTTATAAAGTTATATGTTGCGGTAGATTGCATTTATTCAATAAATATTATAAAGGTTAACAAATTTATCCATTATACGTATATTAAATGGCCCTCGTCTCAGAATGAGAAAGGCGATCCTATAGTTTTATTCTGGCCAAGCTAAGCTTGTTATACTCTCATTCCGAATACAGACCCGTGTCAAAATAGAAATATAAAAGGATTAATGATGATAACTTAATCTTCGTAGTGTTTGAAATTAGTGGAAACTCAGTAGGTACGTAGGACAGTTGACCGAGGTTCAATCTGGTCTCCGTTGTCAACAAGGTTCACTGCACGTCAAGTTTGTTTCTTTCATGAGAACTTTTTCAGCCGCTTCGTTGTCCTCGTGTATTATAAAACATTTAAATATATACATATATTAAAATAACAGACTGAGTAACATTTTTGTAAGCGCGCTGGTTGCAAAGAACAAGTATAAAGTTATATATATCGTTAAACACTTTAAGTAAACGTAAAGTTTTAACGAGTTGTCGTTCAAAACACCAGTAATTTACAACAGTGCAGAGTGCAGCTAAAAGCAGTGTTCCAATTTGTGTGCCGTCACGCGGTCGGCACCGCGGCGGGTACTGGAACAGTGTAATGCCGCAGGTTATACATATTTTATTTAATGCAATTGTGGAAGACACCCGTGGCTAGCAAAGCGGACGTAACAAGAATGAACCTACAGTCTTTTTAAACTTAGTAGAAGAAGCACTACAGCTCCATAAGAATACCGATTTGTGACAGGCGGTGCTCTCTGGCTACCCACTGACGGACCTGGCGTAATGTTATAACAGTATTAATAATACATATTAACTTAAATATACTCCATTGTTTAAACGTTTCCGTACATCCAACGTGCACACTGTCCGCCAATAGAACTATTATCTGCTCCGTAGTGGGTATCCAGCTGCGAGTGGGGTGACGGCTCTTGTGTCAGGAGTTCCGCAAAACTGTGGAGCTTTACATACTCTCGAGCTAAAAGTTACGACCATGTTATTCAAGAAAAATACATGTCGCCCCTGTTAATTAAATTAACAGTACCTAAATTATTTTAATTTCCGTAAACGAAGTGTAATTAAATCAATTAATCAGTATGAAATATACCCATTGTAATGAAAATGCATTATAATTATTGTTATATGTATTTAGTTCCGTTTTATGTCCCTACTAAATCTAAATCGTTGAAAAGTGTATATTTTCTTATCTACATGCAATTCTGTAATGCTCGATGTAATTAACGTGGATTTAATAAACGGTACTTTTGTATGACAGGATAATGAACAATCTGTTGTTACACAGCGAGACATTCTGAGATATACATATATATTTTAACATACAAGGCACATGCGTAAGAAAATATTAATGGTGTCGTAATATTTTGTTTTATGACAGCAAGCGATCTTGATATCCATAAGTTTCAATTCGTATTATAACAATCAAAATGTTTTATTACCTCATAATAAAGAACGTAACAAACGTAACATCACGCCTGTTATCCCCGAAAAAGTAGGCAGAGGAGTGTAGAACACTCCCACAATTCACCCGTTACGTTTACGTCCCACTATGGAATAGGTGGTGAGTCTATTGCCATGCATCGGGCACAAATTCAGACTCCGAGACACACTAGAGAACCTAAATTAGAAAAACTCTATAGTGCCGGAACCGGGAATCGAACCCAGGACCTTCTGATCGTCAGTCGCAGTTACAACCAACACGACCAACGAGGCAGTCAACAATAAAGCAAAATACATAATTAGAACTTAAATCTAACTTAAGTCTCCTAACATTTATTGTGTGCAAAGAAAGAGTGTCAGCCTCCACTAGCGCGAGTGGCTCGTGCAGCGCTGCTTGTCGCCCTCTCCCTCTCCCTCTCCCTTAGCCGTCCTTTGGGAGCTACAGCTGCAACCTCCGATTGTTGCTACAGCATTTTGCTTCTGAGACACCAATAATAAGCTACACCACGCGCTCACAGAAATCACAAGCTACACGTGCACTAAATAATTGTACCCAAGCCCGTGTGTCTTATCTGAGTGTGTGCACACGTGTACGTGTGTGTGTGTGTGCGCGCTTTTGAGGTATTAATACACATCACATCACATCACATCATCAGCCTATCTCGGTCCACTGCTGGACACAGGCCTCCCCAAAGAGCGCCACCGCGCCCTGTCCGAGGCTAGTAATACGTCATGTCACTATTTACATTCGTTCTTCACACAACACGTTTCGCAGCAACAGAGCAAATAAGAAAGCGGCGGTAATCGCACTTGTGTATATGCACTTAGGATTTTCTATCCAGGATGTTGGTCTCGCCCGTGTCGAATAGTCTCATCATATGTATGTATATTTGTATTTTCCTAAGTCATTATGTGATCCGCTGGATACGACTTTCTCTCTATCGCCAAACCGCACCGGCCAGCCCGACTGTCGGCTGATGGTTGCTACCGCGAGTGTAGAAAGGAAACTGAAACTAGCCCTGAAGTACAAACATACCATAACTATTCTTTGCTAAGATACATTTTAATAACGAGTTTTTGAATTGCCGGATAAATGGACGAGGTTCTACCAATGCGTTGGTATCTCGTAACTTCATCAGGCACGTTTCCATCCGACCTACCGCTATTTACGGTCCGAATACCGATAGATCAGAATCTATTCAGAAATTTCTAGCAAAGTCGATAGCGCGTACTTCCTTGCGGTCGTAATAATAAATTGTTGCCGTATTCATTTACAAGGAAACTGGGATTCGAAAGATAAATCTACGTACAGCATCTCCCTACACATTTATCAATCTATCAAGATGACCAATCTGTCCACTACACTTTTGTCATTCATTTCGTCAATCAAATATCCTATTCGTCAAATCTTATATTTAGCTCGATATTATAAGTAAAAGTGATGGACTGGTAGAAAATTGTATGTACCGTCCGAAAACAATTTTATGTAATTTTAAATAACGGTGCTATTTTATATAAATAACGGTTAAGTTTTGGCGCGTGTCTGCCTTCCCCACCTATTAAACCAAACGCAACAATACAAATATTAACAAACAGCAACCGCATCATATGAAGGATATAGATAAATTATAGACTAAATCATATCTGTTGTCGTAACTCAGTAAACAATGGTATGACCGACTCATCATGTCATTGGTATCATATCGCTACCTGGCACAGCGTCGGGAACAAGCGCGGTGGTATGTCTGCTAGGAAATATTGCTCCGAGTCGCACATACTAGGGCACTGTACGATGTCGGCTGTTACGAGCTATGTAATAGGCCTCGTTACAATCGTGCGTTCATCTTAGGGTTGTCACAGACCATTGTTATATAATAGATACATACATTTTTATAAACTGTTTTATAACTGTTTATAAATATGTGATACTGTATGTTGGAAAAAAATCGTTACATCAGTATTTACTTTTAATCAAAAAATATACTATTTAATAGTATTTTACTGGTACGTTTATGACACACATATCACATTTTTTGCTACGTATTTTTGAGAAATATTTGAAGTTAAATTGGAAGTTGGTAATAAAAAAATAATTTCAACAAGTGATAGCCCTAGCCTGCGCCTACAAATTCATCACGCGCGGAACGTCTCAAAGTGAGCACCCTGTGGCATGCCAGCCGCCGCAAGGCTACTCAAGTGCCGCACGCTGTTGTCTATTACAGTCGCAGGAGTGCGGAATTTATATTTTGTAACTATATGAAAGAGATAGTATTTATTCCTACCTACTCTGCAATACAAATAAAATACAACAAGAATTTTCTGAACGCTGTCTGATATAGTTTTTCAAATCACTTCAGTAGTCGAGTGTGTTTTGTACGCGGCGTCGTCTCGAAGCTAACATTTTCATAACGTCGTAATAGCGCTCCAAACGACACACACTGATGTGTAACAACAGATGCTGGGGATATCTCCCAAATTATAATGTAGATGTGATGTCTTCGTGAGTATAATGAAACTGTACTCATCGTTACAAAACACAGGGCTCATCCCAGACTACCATTTACGTTGGTCAGTAATTATAATAATTATTAATAATGCGCAATGGATTAGCAGGCTGACGTGGCGGTGCGCGGTGGTCTGGGCGCGCGTGTCGCGGGGCCGACTACTGTTGCAGTAGTCGTGTTCCGCCTCAATGTCTACTATAATATGGGTAACTTGTATACAAGTGAACTGAACTACAAAGCGTAAGGTAACAGAAACCTTATTGTAACGCGATCACAGCTTGCTCTTGAACTGAGACTGCTCTGTGAAATCTTGTATTGTGTAAAACTGGTGTCAATGTTGTATTTTCAGTACACGGTACAAGTTACCACCTGCTTTATTATTATTTGAGTTATTGCGGGGATGCTGTTGAAAATAAATTGTACTTTAGACTATACAAATATCTTGAGTTAGGTTTCAATAGTCGCAACATACTTAAGCGATATTTATGGAATATATTAAAAAAATAATCATGGAATCAATAGCCTGCACGCACTAACTTAAATTGGTCTTCATTATCTCGTTTAAATATTATATTCTTTGATTGGTTTATAATTGCAATGTATAATAAATTCTTGGATCTAAGATAATTTCTATTCCGGCATCTTATCGCTGGAAAGACGAAGTCGCCAGAGATCTCAAAGAGCTGGCGGTGCCCGCCTGGTCAGATATGGAAAAAAGTCGGGAAGAATGGCGTACCGAACGAACGTTAAACGTTAACGAGTGTGCTCGTCGCCTTTTCTCAGCAAAAAAACTAAATCCATCGGCTTGGAAATTCGTAGAATATCGTCAAACCTTAATCAATCCATTATTGTACAAAAAGATGCAGATCATAAAACCCCATAAATTTTGCATAAATTTTGTGTGCTGCCAGACAACTTTGTAAACGTAGTAGGAACGTGCTTGTTTTAGTCTAGCAATCAAATATAGGTACTGGCACTTTCGCCGTCAAACAACGATGTCAGAAGATTAAGTCAAGTGATGTGTATCGATAAATGAAAGTGTTTTATTAAATCTTCTACACTTTAGTGTGATGTTTTGTTTAAATCGTGTAATGTGTCTGTCGCCCCGCACGGGAGTAGCGTGATAGCTTGTGGACTTATGATATATGTATGATATATGTGCGCATGAATGAATAATATTAGTGTGAATAATAATATCGAAAAAAAATCTTACGATACAGTGATTATTATATTAAATTTCAATATTAGCCAATGGCTAAATATGCCTTGTGGTATAAAAGATGTAATTTCATATGTAATTCCATATCTAACGTTGGAGCTAAGTAAGATTTCAAGTGCTTTCGTACCTCACAATAAAAATGTCCAACTGATTATAATACACGAGGCAATTAAACGGTAAAAAGATTTATTCGCGGCTGAATTTAAGCTATTCAAGTGTCCCATTGCTGTGAAAATGCGCCATTACGCGCCGCCATTTTAAATCTGAGACAAAAACAGCTGAGCCAGGAATAAACGGGATTCCCGCAATGACGCCCGGAAAGTTTATCACTTGAAATAAGCATCGTAACTATAATTTTTATTGCATTATTTCTTTCGCTTTGAAGTCCACTGTTGGACATAGGTCTTGCCTGAGGGGTCATCGCCCATAATTTATATTAATTAATAATTGCCTCCCACAACGATGTTTGCACCAGTGGGCTGTTGCACGATATTTCAATATAGAATAATTAGAGTTCTTGAACCACTACTGTTCATGTCCATGCGTTGTATCAGTGTGTTCATATAAATTAATAACTACCTACGTAACATCACGCCTCTAATCCCCGAAGAGGTAAGATTCTCCTCTGTCTGATTCGTCAGTGATGTTTAGGTATAATGTATAAAAAATATTAATCCGATTTATTGATCAGTGAAAACAAAGAACATTTTTCTGTACGTGTGTTTAAAAAGCGAAGGCATGGCTCGTCAACGCTTGTGAATAAAGCACGGTTAGCGCAGCAACTGGAAGTCTAGTCGCAATTGAATACATATGTCGCGTCGGACAATCGAGCGACTAAACAGATAACAATAGTGGTGTTCGGTTCAGTCAGTTTGGCGGCTCGAAAATGGATAACCCATTCGTTAATACGATCCGCTTGCTGTCTGACTGACATCGTACAAATAATATTAGTTTCGGTCTGAGTGTGTATCTGTCCATTTAGGTCCAAGATGCCAAGTCAATTAATTTGTTCCAGTTGGCTCGGCTCGGCCCGAATGGCGTAGCGGATACAAGCGCGGTCAAAAGAGATATTTGAGAACATTGTTGGCAGAAATGTCAAGTTTGGAAGCTGCAATGTATTTGTATAATTTCAATTGATGTTATTGCCTTTTATAGCCTTGTATCTTTATTGGATATATTGTGTATTTATCATTTCGTAATGTCGTATTGTGATCTAGGAAAAACATATAATAAGAAATTGAGACGGGAAATGGATGCCCAATTATTGTAAAATTGTATTTTAAGTTCGTTTTGCTTTTATACGTAACATTACGTGAACAGGTAGGTAGAGGAGTGTAGTACACGCCCACGTTTCACCAGTTATGTTTACTCTCCACCATGGTGTAGGTGGTGAGCGTATTGCTGTATTGGCCACTAATGCCGACTCCGAGCTACTACTACTTTGTTCTAGAAAATCGTAAGTAAAAAAAGCAATAGTACTGGACTTCGGATTGAAACCCAACACTTCTCGACCAGCAGCCGCGCTGGCGACCACTCGACAAACGAGGCACACTTTGCTTTTACACGTTAATCGACAACACGCTAAGATATATCATATACTGTTATATATATATATATATAGATATATATCCTTACAAGCTTACTAGTTGCAGTTGTTATTAGTGTATAGCGATGGATGTATTTGGCACAAGCACTCAATACCGTGGCCCTCGCGCCCGACAGTACGCCGCTCTGCCACAGAATGTTCTGGATATGGCAGGCATCTCAGTGACACATATGGATGTGTGTGTGACCATAGAGAAAAGTGCTCTAAATGCTAAAAGCATGTTATTTCAGTTTATGTTTTTGCTAGTGATCATCCGCACTTGGGCGGGCAGTCGATCGCAAAAAGGGTTGATAATGATGTACCTATCGTACATATTTGCGAGGTACAACACCGATTAGAACCTGTTTGTGTCCCGATGACTATTCCAATTCTTTCATTATACTAATAATGTTTTCCATAATTTACATTTTCAATTACATCGGGCTTTGCGTCGCGTAAATACATTGTTGATAAAGTTATATTATTATGATTACGACGTTACCCGAAATAAACATAACAAAATGCGATATTAATTTCGGTTCTAGTTTCTCTGGTCTTATCTCGTCTCGAAAACCAATACTACATAGTTTACAGTCACATTTGACTGGCGGACAGTCTGAAGGTCTTGGCGCGGTCGGTCTGGTCATAAAGGGTAGATTAACCTAAAAGAGATACAACGAACAATTATAAATTTTCGTACGATGATTAGCATGCCACTCAGGTCTCTGATGATAAAATATTCAATTTACAAACTGACTGAAACTAGTTTTGCTTGACATATAGAAAACCCGCATTAATTAAATGTGACTCAGCGACGGAACTACACTGGAGTTAGGAAGTTCATTATCTCTGCTCTACCGACCCTGCAGGGGCCTCCCCCGTGTAAGCATTTGTAAAAAAATGTAAACAAAAGGTTTAATGAAGTACATCTATGATTCTCGGGTTCATTATAAAATCCACATGGGATATAGTGAGCTTGTCCAATTATGTCAACATATTCTAAACAGACAACAGTACTTAGCCAGCGTGGCAGACTACAGCCTTAGTACCTACGTCTCCTTTTGAGAGGAGATTCATGTCCAACAGAAGATCGATAAAATAATTGACGATAATGATAATGATTATTTGTTGCTATGGAATTAAAAGCTTACATTGATATTTTTGTTTAATGGCAACCTACTTCTATAAATCTTACTAGCTGTTAGCACAGTTTACTTCAACTCTGGCCGAGTCGAATTAGACGTGTAAGCAATCTGAAATGGCAGTAGAAGCTTTCTCGAGAGCTGTGTACAGAGTGTGGAGAGCCCGTATCTACTCCGAAGTGCTAAATTCAACTCTCATTTAATAGTAGATACGTATGCTTGAAACCTTAGAATTCTTGGTATTTGACCGCTATTTTACAACAGTCTCTCATTGACCATTAACCGGCCCGGTGGTCCAGTAGTCACGGACCTGACTGACCTGACCTGACGGAATGTCTGTGTGGTGTGCACAAGTATTGGCACTGTGTCAGGATGTAAAATATATATCTACTCGTATTTATAAGTATATATGTCTTTTATCAATCATTTCGCTGCCTCCTTGATCGTGTTGGTTGCGAGCACGACTGCCGATCGGGAGGTCTGGGTTCAAATCCCGGTCAGGCACTGCTGGATTTTTATAATTGAAATTTTCTAATTGTGTTTGGGAGTCTGGAGATGTGTGCGGTGCATGGCAAGAGGCTTACCACTTATTCCATAGTTGGACGTAAACGTAACTGATAAAAAGTGGCAGTGTACTAAACTGCTCTGCCTACTTCTTGGGAATTATACGCGTGATGTTACTTTTTTATCAACAGAAATCCAATCATTCTTCAAAAAGTAAATTGCAAATGATGTAGTATCGCTCCCGAGTGGCACTAAACTATGAATGCGTTAATATCCGTAGCGTGAAATTGCCTGTAAATCAATCAGTTTGAGACACTGAGCCGGGTCGAACAGCTGTCGCGAACTGAATTAGAAACCAATTGTGGAATAGTTTCCACACTCCAACGATCTGAGGTTCGCGCGGACGGGCCGCTCCACGCCGCCTGGTCCCGCGAGTACATCCACCTAGTCCGTTCGTTCCTCTAGATAGTTACATTAATACTTGAAATTATATATGTATATGTGCTTGAGCATGAAGGTCATCCTCAGTTAGCTATTGTTGTAGTCCCCCAATTTGAGTGTACATATGTTCGTTGCTCTTTTAGGTTGAAAGTGCTGGGCTGATTTGATACTCGTATGTAGATTGTGACTTAGAATAATACATACGCTATTGTCAGTTACATGTTAGCTATAAGGCGCCGTTGCTAGGACGCAGTATTGTATTTTACTGAAGCTTTTTTCTTTTTCTTAATGTTACATTACCATATCATACCAGAGTAAGATGAATGCACCCATTATTGCCTCGCATACTTACACATAGTATGTACTAAGAAATAAGTTAGTTGTAAGATTGTGTGTAATGCTGTTTGTGTGTCAGTAAATAAATAAATATATGAAATAAACAGCGCTTTCCCTTGTTCAATAACTTGAGGTTGAACGCGTGAGTGAGTAAGACCAGACACCCGTTTTCATCAAACGGTCGGACCCGCTAACCACTGAAGATGTTACCCAAATATATATTTAAATTTACAAATAACGGCTATTAAACCTTGGACTGTTACTTAGCGTTTACAAGGTGAACATTAACAAAGTTACTTAGCGAAGTAACGTACTTGGTGATAGTTGTCACACAATTAGCCCTCCACTTAGCGGCGAGTGTCTCCGCGCTACCCGACCGTGACGTCTTTGATATCCTTCGCTAAAGAGCCAACATAAACCTTTACGGATGTAAGGGTAAACCTTATTTTAATTTATGACTTTGATGTTAGGCCTTATTCAATTCGTAATTCGTAACTCGTATATTCAAATCATCAAGTATTTTAAGAGTGTCAGCTCCGTAAGGATGAGTATATTTAACACCCGGTTTTTCCTGCTTACCTCTAAGTGAAATGGCGCGATGAAACAATAATAATGATTTGTAGTTAATCTATTTTGTCTTTTATTCGTAGAATATTTTATTTCTCGTAGCTGAATATAACAAGCCTTGTAACTTACATAACACACATAACATCACGGCTGTAATCCTCGAAGAAGTAGACAGAGGATTGTAGTACATTCCCACATTTCACCAGTTACGTTTACGACCCACTATGGAATAGGTGGTGAGCCTGTTGCCATACACCAGGCATTTTCAGACTCCCAGTCGCACCTAAAAAATCGAAATTAGAAAAATCCAGTAGTTGCCGACCCGGGATTTGAACCCAGAACTTCCCGATCGG
>DWTO01004320.1:0-11664 GCA_018244755.1 Jemadia pseudognetus
AACTCCGAGCCTCTTGCACCAACCCACAGAGGAACACTGCGAGTTACCAGTACCTATAACATTGTAATTGTTCATTTAATCGACACCTGTAGACAAGTAAAACAGCATCATCATCAACATCTTGTGTACTATGGGACATAGGTCACCCCTGAGAGCTTATTGCCCACAATTTATAAGCTGGGCATGCAGGTTGGGAATTGCAGAGTGTGACTTCTCGTGCCGCCTATACTGCTGTCTGCAGACGGCTGGCATATTTGAAAATTCAATAGAACCCAACCCAAGATTTGAACTCAGGTTGTCTCGATCAGCAGTCACACTTCCAATGATTCAATGAACAAGCTAGTCAATAGCATTATTAGCAAAGAAAATAAAAATAACCATGAACAACATATGGGTGTTTCTCACTGAATTGCTAAACATTTAATGAAAAATCATTTTATCAAAGTCTGGGATACAATTATGATATTTGTGTAATGCCAGTGATTATAAGGATAAGGTCATATGGAAGGTACTTAACTTTCCATATGACATTATTTGTATTTTAAACTGACATAAATGTACCTCTGCACTAGCCCAGCCGATAGCAGCAGTTAGTATCTTGGCATGACCTTTCCCGGGAACTGAGTTGAGTGCAAAGTACATCCCCAAGAGGTCGGCAAAGTCCACTGTCGCTTTAAGAACTTCCTGTGAAAGTGACATGAAGGAAGCATCAAATTAAGCAATGTGTTGTAGTGATGTAATGAATGTCAATTCTTGAACATTCATGAATGTAAATGTGAATATCTGTTACCGACATTCACGAATGTGAATATTCAGTTTTGTAGAAAATTTCATAGAAGAATTTTTTTTTGTTTGTTTACATTGCATTATATTTTTTGTCTTATAAGTTCTAATGAAAATATAATTGTTAAGCTTCATTGCCCAAAATAAAGTAAATTAATAAATAATAAAAGTACCTAATAAATAATACCAAATGATAAAGTGATGAGTGATCATGTGATTACGAGGTTAAGTTACTTTTTGTATTAAAAAACATAAGGAATGTTTTTGATTTTTATTACGAAAACAGATTTGAAAAAAGATTTTTATTATATTAACCTTTTTGTCATATTCATATTCGTAAAAAATTTGGTGAAATTATGTGAATACTCAAAAATTTGTGAATGTGAATTAGAATATTCGTTACATCATGTGTTGGTCTTCTAAAGGTAACATGTTTAGTAAAAAATAACAATAGCCAGAACGTGGTGAACAGAATTTTAACATGAAACAAAGCAAAGTATGTTGGTGTATCACTTATGATGTAACTTAATACACACTTGCAACATAAAACAAGTTTGAAATTATTAAGTGAGAACAACATCACTTCACAAGGTCACAAAATTGTTGTAAAAAGCATTTTATGGTAAACTAATTCTTGTAGTTTCATTTTGCTGAAAACATAAAAAAAATCCACTTAAATAGCCCTCTCTTTTGTACTCTAAGAGAGATTGAACCCATATTATAGACAGGCTGTATTTTTTGCAATATTTATTGTATCTTGATAGGTATTAGAAAAAATATGTTACATGTTTTTTTAGAAAAATGAAATTTATCAGCAAATTGTACATAGAAACATTTATTTTAAAATTTTTAATATCATTGCTTAAATAAAGATTAGTAATTGGCAACATGTTTCTAGAATGAATATCTAAAGTTTTCTATTATATTTAAACTTATGGCTGCACCTCAAACCCGACAGATCCTTGTCTAGGCATACTTATAATAAAGAGAAGTGCAAATTAACACAGTGTTTCCCATTTGCAGATCTTTACACAATAATATTTTAATTAGAAAACTTATTCAATGTATATATATAATTATATATTAATGGCATCGCTTCTGGAAATTTTAAAATATGGAAATGGCAAAGTGACAATGACTTTCAATGGCAGGAGCAGCCATTTGAAACATGAGCACTGCCTACTTTAACGCTAAGATCTATAGCTGTTACTATCAGCCAGTATTCCCCAACACTGAATACATTACTTAAGATCCATGTGAATTGGAATAGGATATTTAAGAATGATAATGATTTAATAACAATTTTATTTATTTGTTCACAAAAGAAGTATGTAACTCATGTAGCTGATTCCTAAACTAGGCAGGACCTGTCACTTAGATGACGCTGCTCGTCACAGATCTGAATGGTATCAGAAAGAGTTGTGACATGTCATAGTATAATAAATATTGAATATTAAGACAAGTAAGACAAGAACACACTATATGAAAATATATATACAGTTCCATATTAAAATTGCCTTCAATTGGTCAGACTGTGAGCCTTACTACACAGGCACTTCATAACTTATTGTTTTACTGTAACTACTAAAAGTTCTGAAGTATTAATAAAATGCATTGGATTATGTCAAAACATCTCCTTTTTATATGAACAATTCATTGGCACAGGCCCCAACCCACATAATCCTACAAGAGCTGTAAGAAACTATCATTATGAAGTTAGAAACTTACAAAGAATGCATCATATTCACCAGATACTTGGCTTGTATCTGAATCAGGGAAAAATGTCGCAAGCAGCAGCATTTTGCAGAGCTGAGTAAAAATGTAAAGTGCCCCAGCATAGACACATTTTGAGAACGTAGCATATTCGGATCTGCAAGTAATTAAGAATGAGCTTGCATTATATTGAGATTTGTAATCTACAAAATAACATCACATAAGTATTTCCCCGAAGCGGTAGGCAAGAGATAAGCACTACCACATTTCAGCAGTTAAGTTATACATTTAATGTCATAGAGCCTAAGCTTATTGCCATATACCAGGCACAAATCCATGCTACTATCGAGAATATTAAATGAGGACACTTAATAATATGTTTACCGATCGCGGACAAAATCCAGGATTTCTTGCTCAGTAGTCTCGTTTGCAACCACTACAGTTAGGGATACAGTCAAATCAAATTTACAAAATTGTTGTAAATACTTACATTCCAGAAAATTTATATGCCATATGATATGGTGCATATACAAGGGCTAGACAATTTCCAAAATGATACATAGTCATCTTGAGGCTTTTGAGACAGTATATTTATTAATTAACAAAATCGAATAAAATATCACTAAATGAGGTTACTGGGTATATTCTGTTCAAATTTCAATTCTGTTGCTATAACTTCATTCACGAGATTAAAATTTGACAGTGACAAGTGACAACTAGTGACCTTTTCTTTTTGTTAAAAAATAACTTTACTTTGGTAACTTTACTAAAAGTTTCTAATTGTTTATTGTTAAGGTAATTTGTACATTATAAGATTAAAAATTAACGAACTTTTTAAAAAGGTTGACAGATAAGTATTAAGTTTTTTTATTTCCATAATATTTCTCATCTACTGTCATATAAGATAACATTTACGAAAATATATAAGTAAATGCGAATTTCAAATTAAAATAAACCACTTATTCAACTTGAAGTTTAAACAATGTTCATTAAATCTAGTGAGGTGTCGTGTATTTCTACATTTTGAGATTTCGTTTGTAATGACAAACAGCAGCTGTTAAGTAAAATGGAACGGTATGTTTTCTCGCGGGAAATTTAGCAACAGCCCAACTATACAGTTTGGAGTTTTGGAGCAGGAATTATTCATATACAATGGTAATGTACTACGCGGTTATTGTTTGAATATATTTAAATAAAAATACATTTAAGTTTTCTACATTCTATTAGTTGAATCTCAAAGTACAACTACCTAAGATAAGGTGCAGTGCGACATATGAATACTTACTTTTTATTTTTATGTGATACATACTTTTGTATTATTGTAATAATTAGAGTAACTAGCACATGACATTGATATTTTATTCACCCATAATTACATGATGCTATCTGTTTCATAACTTTCAGAAGAATTTTGTTAGAAAGAGATGCAAAATGAGGGGTGCTATTATAAAGGGGTAAGTTTTTTAACCCTTTCATTTTTAGCACAGGCGCAAAAGGGTATGGGATATTTTATCCAATAGCAGAGCTGGGTTGCAAAGTTTTGGTTTTACAAATCCGGAGGAAAGCTCGGCCACCGATCGGTGGGTCCTCCGTTTGAAATCTCTTTAGTACCTTTTTGAATTTCATTGTATGAGCATGTGTTGAGAGTTTAAATAATTCAGATGCTTCTTATGATTATTAATATGGGTGATCATTGGAATTTTTATGTGAATTCAATAAAAAAAAAGTTATTTGACTACGGATTACTCTTTGGGATATATAATTTGGTAAGTTAGTTTAATTCTGTAAATAATTATAGAGGAGAAAGAAATTGGTAACTATATTTATTTAATGCAATGTATATTTTATAAGTACACTTGCTCATTGGTTCCTGATTTTTTTATAATTGTGTACTGTACATCAATTTGAAGGTTGAGATGATACTTATCATCTCACTTATAATTTGGATCTTCATTATTGTCAGTGACACAAATTATAAATTTATTCATAATTCCGTTAATTTTAAAGGAGTCAATAATAAAATTTTATCTAATGTGTAGCCTATAATTTGGTGTGAACTCATACTATCTTCATAATTCACACTGAATCAACTAAAAATCTATTTAGTCGATTTTAAGATGTCATATCATAAAATTTATCCTAGTTGTTATAAATTTATTGTTACAATATAATTTTAAACTTCCTAAAATATACTAAACAACTTACAATTCTTCTATTCACATTTTCATAGTGGTCAATAAATAAATTATTTTATCGCTTACTAGCCGAACTATTGATATCATGTATATATTTATCTACATATTATTTTCTACAAAAAAAATTGAGCAAAATAAAAGCCCTTCCTTCAGACTTGAGCACAGTCCACTCACGTCATCCCTCCATTATAGCATTGTCCTCTGACAATGGAGATAGAGAATAAAGAATTGCGGCCATTAGGTAAATTTCCTTATTCATTTTTTTGCGTGACACCCTCGGCGTGTAAAAAGCGGGGAAACTGTTATTTATCATGTGGAGACGGAGTGGATTCGGCCCTCGAAGATCTCAATCTCACCGTGGCGTGAGGATGCTTAATCGATTGTGGGCACATCAGGTGCTTTCTTTTTATGATTAAGATTAGGGAGTCTTCAGTGTCTCCCTAGCTGTTGATGATCGTCGAAGTAAGTCATTGTTCACATGGATTGGACATAGATAATCGGACATCGGACACGGACATCCGTAAAAATATTGTATCACTAAAATGATCGATACAAAAATTACCACGAATAAATTCTCAACAGTTTAAATTTCTTTGTTAACTATATACATATATGTGTACAAAATTAAGCATGTACCTACTTTATATTCTCGTCCTACGTTTTGTAATAAAAATGTACACAACCCCTATGTTTATCTTCAATGTACTGTAAACATTTTCAAATTGCTTAATGTAATCCCGTTGTTAAAATTCTCCTCATTATATGGAAGTTATAGAAAAATTATTTCAATTTGGAGGGTGAGTTTGCGGACGGCATAGCTGCATTATTCAGTTCACGTGTGTTGCAGGCGAGTGTGGCACGCAGATAAGCGCGTATTGAGCTGAAAATGCCGAAAGTCCGAGCGAACGCCGGGGGGCCTTATCGGAAACGGCTTACGGTGACCCCATGCAAACTCCCTAATGCGACATTCCTCATCGGTCCCTCCTCACTAGCCCTCGCCGATCGATCTTCAATGCAAAATTGCCGTTCTCCACAGGGGCTACTAGTTTTGTTTCATCCGCGTGTTTTGTTTTATTGCCATCTCCATCCTTTCTTGTTACTGGCTATATCCTACTGATACGAGTAGTTAAACATTGACGTCACGTCTATTGTCACGCTGACGTTACGATCTTGTCCACTGACCTCTGATTTGTATGAATATAGTAAACTAAAAAAACTAGTACACTCCTAAACATTTGTAGTACCTACACATTGTGTACCTATGGTTCTCTTGGAGTAGTATTATCGTTGTATGCCTGGTGGTTGTCAATAGGCACACGCCCTATTGCAGGAGACGAATAACTTAAGCATAGCAGATTGAAAAGTTAGATTAACACTCACCTCTGCGTACCCTTTCGGAGAAATACGGATGCGATATTTCTGTTGTTAACCAACTGATTCTTAAAACATTTAGTGATTTGGTCAGATGTTGTTTTCGGTTGCAAGTTTATACTAGAAGCGTTCCCTAAATCTTCATGAATATTCAAGTGTATATACTATTCCTAGGAAGAATGATGTAAAAGATGCGTTCCTATGTTATGATAGAACTAATATAATCGGGAGGTCCTGGGTTCAATTCTTGGGTTTGGCGCTACAAAATGTTTCTAATTTAGATTTTCTAGTAGTGACTCGGAGTTTGGATATGTGCCCGGTGTATGGCAATAGGCTCACCACCTATTCCATACTGGGATGTAAACGTAGCTGGTGAAACGTGGGAGTGTTCTACATTCGTCTGCCTACCTCTTCGGGGATTACAGGCGTGATGTAACTTTAATATAATTACAATTAATTGGACTTATGTACACAAATATATAGGTACTATATACAATACTAACATTCCCAGAACCAATTAGTACACGTAATATTCTATCAACTCACCCATATGATATAGTGTTACGTTTGTTTCATAAACATCATATTCCTTTGGGTGACCTCATTCTGTATGTATAAGTTACATCGAACGTAGCGTTGAATATTTTGTGGCTGATCAAAAAGTCCGAGTCTATTTTATATGCCACTGAATATTGAGCGACAGCTCGGGATGTTCCTTCTCGAAGTACGTTATTTAACGATATCGTGTTTTCAGTAGGTATACCTAATGCTAGGCGCATACAGCTATGTTACTTATTTAAGAAAGAAACGAATTGTACCAAAACTTAGTAAGTCGAGTTCACACAACAACTAAGCTGATGATCTGGGTTTTATCCTACTTTTAATTTTCGCAAACAAATATTAATACTTGATTTTTTTGTGTATTATGTGTAGTCTTTCCGTCGCCAACTAATTTGTGGCTTAAAACGTCACGAACCTATTAATTCCGGTACGATGTTTCGAACCATACGTAGAAGCCTTCGTAAGTCTATATTCTACGTTTGTAATCAGTAGCGTCTCGAACGATTCCATCTACTTCTATATTTATTCATAGAGTTGTGGAATTTTTTACCTTCTCATAAATATTTAAGGCGGCTTGCGCCACTAGGATTTTCAATTCGACAGCGGCGCCGGATCCCCTTAGATTTTAGGCTTTCTCTGTTCACGGATTAGAGAGGTTGATGTATGGCCGCGGGTGGCGGTAAATCAAATTTTGATTGCTATTTTCTTTGTGGAAAGTCGGAATTCTCCGTTGGGAACGACGGGCGCGTCGTGTAACGTGGGTTAACCGTTCCCCAGGCTCCTCAGCCGTCATCTAATGCGGATTGTACTATATTTCCCATTTCTTATTCTCCAATTGAGATACGACCATCGAGAGGAATGGAAGCGGAGCGGTTTATAAGGTTTTATGCTTTGTCTTGAATACAAGTTTTGATATAAACTTTGTCTTTTTTCAAGGCTACCAAAAATGCAAATTGATGTCTTAACAAAATTTTTTATTTACTGACTAACAGGTAAAGTAGTAAAATAATCGATCTTAAATATAATTGCAATTTTATCAGATATCAAATGAATTTGGAAATTATGATAAAATACCCTAAAAGATTAATAGAATCGCCCAAAGCTGTAATGTCTTTTAAGGCAATTGGGGAACGAGAATAGATACGACTAAAGTTTACTCGGGGCTTTTGAAATCGAATTTGCTTGGATAAATAGATTTTAGTGAAATAACGTGCATTTCGGTGAATAAGCACTTGCTCGCAACCGCTCGTGTGATCCAATTGCGAAATAGTCGCGGACCTTCGATCTAATTCAGTCACATTAGATATTCGAACAAGGGTCCCTTGATGTATGTAATGTTTAAATTCTTTGTTTAAATTCTATTCCCGTGTTTTTAGTTCTTCTCTTCCTATATTTTTCTATTATAACAAGTAGGTAATTTTGTATTACCTACCTATATTGTTACCTTCTGTTTGTTCAACTCAAATAATTTCTTAGCATATCTTTATCTGAGTTTATGTTAACTAAAAATGTGACCTTTTAGATTAAACTACTATGTATAATATAACTTCACATTTGTAATTTTTAATAATATGTTAGTGATGGGTAAGTATGAGATAATTTTAATTCGTAAATCCTGTTATGGTAGATTTTTTAAATTATTCTGTTGTTTAGGAAGGAATAAATTCAGTAATTCCAGTGGTAAGTCGTGGACTGAAACGTAGTATAGTTTCAGATGTACGATATGCGGCAGTGGGTTGGATTGGCACAGCGAGTAGGGTGGGCCCACCTTCGTATAAAAAAGGATCCCGAGAAATTCTCGACCCTTTTTATACTAAATAGGTAGCTAACACGGCCTGAGTGGAGTTTCAATAGATGCTTTCTCGACGGAAGAAGCGACCTGTAAAGAATCGACTCGAGGGGACCAGTAAAAACCATGTTCTTTATATACATACATACACCTTACAGTATTCGTGTGTAGCGCGTGTCACTGAGTTTTCCTTTTATTTTTTACGCTTGCCCTCTTCGGAGGGATGAGGTAGAATTCTTTTTAAATTGGAAATGTTTTCTAAGAGGATTACGATTTGCGGAGGTGTGCGCCGATTTTAGCTATTGGAAATAAGGGATCCTGATGTTGAGTGGATGCTTGTTGTTCAACATTCTTTGTTCGACTTTGTGTTGGGGTCATTTTATTGCTTTACAAAAAATTTGCTTACAACATTAAGGTATAAAAAGCTTATTTCTTATGTGAAGAGAATAGCCGATGACCAGACAGAAATCACGAATGGACTTCACCGAACAGCACTGTGTACCTATAGATTTTTGGAAATACTTTTTTACATAAATTATCTCAGAGATAAACTTGTAAGGAAACATGTAAATATGTCCTCAATAATACTCGCCTGATACTTCAAAGTTTACTTATTACTAAACGCGCTTTCGCTGTTCATATCGACTTATCGGGAACGGGCAGCGGGGGAGCGCACTGCATAAAAAAATATTTTTCTTGTGCGAGGGGGCGAGGCGGCAATTTAAAATGTTGAACCACAATTGAGTTTTACACTCCTGTACATGTGTCCACATCCCGCATTTCGCAGCCATAATACTGCCTATTGTGCCTCGTGTGACAGGTGGTCACTTGAAAATAAAGTAACTTTGACGGTTCCATACTGTTAAAGGCGGATATGTCAATTTAAATAGCGCTAACGTTAGGTTCCTCAGGTAATTGTTGTTCACAATTATTGATATAATGCGCACGTGTCACATCGTCTGTTACTACTGCACAGTTAATAAAAGCATTTATTTTCCAGTAACGGTAAGTAATCTCTGGTTTCATAGTGTCACATGTCACAAGAAAAGTAAAAGATTTACGCGGTATTAAGATAATTTTACTATTACGGCTACATTCTGGACGCACATAAAACCATTGTAATGCGACTCCGGTCATTATAGGTGCGCGAACTGTTCCAAAATTACACAAGGCTATCTCATATTTTATTTTCCGGTTTTATTATACCGCTGCCGTTTCATGCTACACGTGTTGAATGAATACACCAAAAAACTTAACAGTTTGTCTGTGTTTTAGTGTTACAAGTGTTAATTTGTTTAAAACACGTGTCTAGATTCCACAATTGGAAATTGACAAGTGGTTCCACAAATGGAATGATCACCAAAGTGATAAGATCAAATTATGTGTCCAAGCGCAAAATACTTATTAAATTTTCAGTAATTGTCTATCACGAATACAAATCAAATCGGCCATGGTGCAAGGCATGCGGTTTCTTTAGCTGCGGGCGAAGCGTTAAAGAGTATTGAAGTCGGAGTACCGTAGCCCTGTGGTAATAAAAGACGTACATTATAAATCGTAAGGGAGATATTGTCCACGGTTATTATAGTCGGAATGTTCGCGAGGCGTGACGTAGTTAAATCTTTTATTGTTTTTTCACGACGGGATCTACATTGCTATGTAATAATTTTGCCTAGTACGTACTAACGGGAATGGTATGGTACGTGTTATATAACTCCAATGATGTCTGTAAAAGACTTGGTTTATTCTCTAATAATCTGTATCATTTACTTGACGGTACAGTTGCAGGGAGCGACAGTGCTGGTGGTGGTTGGCGACGTAGGTATATCCATATATACGTATATTTCATTACGTATGTCGTCATATTATATATATTTTGACTCTTTTATCATTAAGTGCGGGTTTGCAGAATTCAAGTGTGTATATTAACTCATGTTTTCCTACATTGTTGTACCAAGTGATAATTAATCTTAAAAGGCACATTTTTGTAAAGAGTTGCGCTATGATTTGAACCCAGATCAGAACCACATTACCTATATTAGAGATTGTTAAGATATCGCCTGGTTTTTATACTCGTCTATACTCCTTATGACTACAAGTGTTTTCATTATTTTGATCTTTTATTCTATATACGACAATTGCATAACATAGATTACTAATAAATGATGTATATCATATAACAGAATACCTACTTAGTATCAGCGCTAACTGTGATAAATGAGAGTGATTGATCGAGTGTCCTGAGACACGTTAACCAAGTTGTTTGACTGGAGCAAAACTAAAGGGTTGTGGACGCATTATCGGTATATGATGGATGGGCACAAGCATCTATTGTCTTCGCGACTAGATTTTGCCATTAACGCTTGGCAGATTTCACTTGTCACAACATTAAGTAAATTTAGTGCCTCTTATATTTTTAAATGTATATTCGATTTTTCTAAAAATAATCTTATAGTAGCTCATATATCTGAAACCGGTGTATATATATAAAAAGAGAGATGAACGCGCAAGAATTACGGCACGTCAGAATAGAGACAATTGGCAGTGCGGCTCTCTACCTAATTTATAAGGGACCTAGCGTGATAATATAAAAATATTTGACTCAATTGTGCTACATATTTGGCTGAGTGACCTGAAGTGACTAGACAGTACTGGCACGATCAATTCCATTAGCATAAAGTGACTCAATGAAATTTGCTTGACTGTAACCGCTGTTATGATTAATATTTCAGACGTGACTGGCCGCGACTAACCGACCGGATGTCTATCGTTTATCTAATTGAATAGACGCAAAAAATGGAGTGTTCATCCAAACATCTCTAGGTTTTTTCTCTGCAAATAACAATGTAATTTATTATTAATAGCATGAAATCATGCTTGTATTTCCTTTAAGGGATGCGTAGAGGAGTGCAATATATTGCATACCAGTTACCTACGTTATACCTCCCATAACGGAATAGAATCCCATTTGGTTAATCTGTCTTTAAAATGATTGAAGAAATGTTGTGTTCTATTGGATAGCAAACGACACATTTTTATCGGCACATATATATGTACCTATCCAATTATAAAGAGTACAATGATGCGGGTTAAGAAGAACAAAGAGATTACCAAGGTATTGCATGCAGTTAATGTCTATACGAGTAAGTGTAATATTTTATATCGGCCAGCGTCAGGGGTGGACATAGCACAATCCATTAAAGCTGAAAAACACTTGAAATTCAGCGACTCATACAATAAACATCGTGTGGTAAG
>DWTO01004321.1:0-11662 GCA_018244755.1 Jemadia pseudognetus
GACACTACTAGAATATCTAAATTAGAAAAATTCTATAGTGCCCGACCCGGGAATCTAACCCAGGACCTTATGATCGTCAGTCGCACTTACACCCAACACGACCAACGAGGCAGGCAGTACGTATATTAATATTATGTTTAATTACGTAGTGTCTTCTAATGTTATTTCAACCTACAAATGCCGTACATGTTCTCTGAAGGCTACATGAAGCCTCTGCACTGGTAACGTATGAAAACAATCCCGTGCCTGTTTTCGAACACAATACAATGTAGAGCGTGAGTCGTGAGCAGCCTGATTTACATTTTTGTTAAATTTTAGCGTTCATAATAAAGTTTTTATTGTATTCTCCGTAAAAAAACAACGCTTATAAAATTACATTACACTAGTGATACGGTGAGAACTTAAAATTCTCTACAATGTTATGATAGACACCAAAAAAGATCCGTGAAATAGTAATAAACCATGTTATTATGTTTATGTTAGAGTATATATTATATTTTAATGTATATATTATATTGTTATATAGGTATTATATTGCACGTTTTCTCGTTATATTAATCCTACCTAAATGTTTCCATTCAAGGACAATCAATTCAAAGACAAATGTCTTAATTGTACCTATTTATTCGATGCTTCTAGTTTTTGGCTATTATATACCATAATATTTTCCGTTTATCTTCCTTAGAACTTTCTACCTACTTTCAGCTAATGTTCTAGTAGGTATAGAAATACAATCTCCATACCCTTTTCACGAAGGCCAGCGAATTCTTAGCTATCATTAAACCAACTAACATATTATCCCGTAACCCGATCTGGCTGAGTGGGAACACCTTAAGACATCGTATGTCCGTTCCCACGGGACGCGTTAATATTAATATCTGGCGACACGCTTCGCCTGCGCCACGGAGGCGCCCTCTGTTTTATCCTCGGTTTCTGCTTCGGTTTTATTTTATTTTCGTTTCGCATTGCTGATTATATTATGGTTTCTTGTCTTATGATCGTTCCACTGTTAAATACTATTCTGCTCCCCATAATATGAGAAGGGTTAAAGCCGTAGTCAATCATTTTCTTTGAGGGCATTCTCCATCGATTTTTGGTCGATATTTGGACTTAGTAACTTGTATATTGATGTAATGTTAGAGGATCGAACTCCGGACTTTAGGACCGGATGGCAGAACTTTACGTTGCGAGTATTTTATTGCACATTACTATTTAACGTACACATAGTGTTTACATACTAAAAAGTTCTCTAAAGTACCGTATAAAAGTAATGAGGCGAAGTTGTTGCCATAGGAAATATCATGAAAATCGGCAGATTTAGTGACTGAACGGGCATTATGATAGTAGTTAATGATGCTGACTGCTCAACCGGAGACTGGAGCTTCGATTTAGAACCAAAATAAACATTTATGAGTGGTGCACAAACTTTTATTCTCTTTTTGGGTGTTCAATTACTCCTAAATGTATTTTTTAGTTATTCACATACGTATATATATGTGCACATATGTTCATCAGCTGTCTCATAACTATAGCACGGACTTTGCGTATATTGAAATCATATAGTGGTGTATAAGTAATCTTAAAATAGAAATCTCAAATCAATCTAGATATTATAGACATTTTATAAATGCATTGAAGCTAAATTTAACAATCGCAAACATAATGTACATAAAAAAATATTTTACATGTATAATAAAATTAATTATTACCCTTAGAACAATTTTATCTGAAGAGTATTCTAGTGTAATATACTGAAATATGGGCTTTTTTATGGCAAATATGTCATAAGTTTTTAATACCTTTTGTATCGGATAATTTTTAAAATTATAATATTAAATGTAGGTACCCTTTTTTACAGGTATGTACATTGGGATGCGGGAGCCTGGGTATTCATTATGACGGTTATTTATTTAAATCGATTTTACTAATGCGTACTAATTTACATAATAATATTTTTTTAAGAAGACTAAAATACCCCAGTTGATAGATAAGCTAATAAACTGCATACATATGTACATATTGACATAGACGTTTTACATTCAGGCACATAAGGAATGATTATTCTTTGTGTCTAAGCTTGATTCTGCTAGTCACAACAGATATTTCTTCTGAGTGGGAATTGAAGCAACTCGCCTCAGGTCAGCAGTCAAAGTACTTGTACGAACGGGTCAGCGTATTGTATACGGTGTTATCAATTTCCCAAACAGTTGTTTCGAGGCAGGATACGACAGAGGTATATACGAGCATTCAAATAATGAATCATCCACTTCTAAACCATTTCGCTAACAATGCACTCTCAATATCTTAATATTGAAACCAGAACGAGCCAAGACCTCCTGAGTCGAACAACACTATCCTTCTTACTAAGGCTTCGATATCGAATTTCTTATTACCACTCTCACTTGAGCTCTCAGTATAAAACTTGCATCGCTACCGTGTACCATCAAAGGCTATTATTATATATACGACGGGTCTAGATTCCTGGTTTTGAGGTTGTGACATCGGCATGCATATTGGAACACTATGATGGAGCAGTTTTTCAATCTCGCCATTAGGCGTATGGTGTTGTATACACCGTGCGCCATTAGGCGTATGGTGTCTTGTACACCGTTATATGACCTCAAGTCCGTGGTCAAGTATTACCCATAAATATGCGTCTGTTAAGATAGAGATATTTGGCACTAGGTGACACACCGTAAGGGATGAGATGTGATGGTATTCATATGGCTTGACGTGTTATGCACATCTTCTGCGTAAATTTAACAGAACTTGTGATTTATTTGACACAAAAGAGGAAAAGTAATATCGTACGATCCATTGAAAATATTTTTTTATAATACTGGTACCAACTACAACATCACAGCTGTAATCCCCGAAGAGGTAGGCAGAGAAGTATAGCACACTCCCACATTTCACCAGTTACTTTTAAGTCTCACTATGGAATAGGTGGTGAGCCTATTGGCATTCATCAGGTACATATCCAGACTGGTACCGTTACAATAAATTAAGTTATAATTTGTATAAACTATTGAGGACTAATAAAAAACACATAATACCTATTTTACTAGTTTTATGTGGATTCGCCTCAGGCAAATTTTGCAATATACTCAACGTTTTATTATTGTTCCTAACGGAACACAAAATACCGACAATTTTGAATGGACCGTGCGGACAACTCAAAGCGCTGAGTACTCCGAACAAAAGTAGTCTCTAAAGCGGCAATAGAATAATATTGGATCCACTGTGTAAGTAAATCTGAAGGAGTATTCAATTTAGCGCAAAGTTAGCGTTAACGCTGCGGTTCCGGTACACTGGAACTAACAGAATACAAGTTTTCGAAAGTTTTCATTTTAAGAAGTGAAATAAATTTTAGTAATTCGAAATATTTTAAATCTTTGTTTTCACACGTGCAAAAAAGCTCGTAAGAAAGATATACTTAGACTATTAGCTCTGTTAAATAGACAGTTTAAAATTCCCTTTGTCAAAATATTGGCAGAAGAAAATTACAAGATTTTTTTGCTAGCCATTCTGCAATAGTGTGTGGATACTTAATACGGTGAAAACGTAACTTCCCGCCTTTAATAAACGAAGCGATGAGCAGAGGAATGTATTATATCTCCACGTATCACCAGCTACGTATATGCCCCACTATAGAATTGGTGGTGAGCCTATTCGCATACTCTGGTTATCTTTCCAGACTCCGAGCCCCTACAAGAAAATCTAAATTTGAATTTTTTGTACCATATGATTAGGTTACTGGAATATCTAAAGGAAACCAGCGCTAATCACACATCACCTTGTTTTTTCCGAAAAGCATTGTTAAAACGCTAAGGCCTACTGCTAATATTGGAGAGCAGGAAGGATTAGAATTTTCAGTCGCTATTGGAAAACCACAGAGTACGACCCGATAAGTGGAGTAAGCTTATTATATAGCGTAACTAGCCAATTTACGTGGACTTACTGTGAGGTTACCACCGCAGCGCACATGCGCTTAGCATCCTTAACGCCAAGGCAAACATCTGTACATATAACCCGTATTAGTAATAACCCCCATTAATCAATATTAATAAGGTATTCTGATAAAAAATATTCTCTCCTCTCTCTCATCGAGATCCTAAAGTGTTTCCATTATTTGTAACTAAGTCTGATGTACTTGTAGTATTCAATTTGGTGCACAGTCCTGGGGAACTAGTTGTGACCATTTTTATTTCTATTCAAAGTGAGTGTACTCGAAAATTGTGTTCTAAAGCTACTCTAAAGTTTGCTTTAGGTGAAAGTTTTAAAATATTTATAAGGTTTCCACTTCCCCTTCAGATAGCTGTTGAGGCGACGCGCTCAGGCTGTCAGCCAAGTCGTCAGCTTCTGTCACCGAAGTATATATATGAATTCGAAGGATATATATGAATTATTAAATTTACGTGTACACGTTCTAAGATCTTTGTATGTATTTTGTAGGAATCTTGAAATAGAAAATCCTATTTAATAGTTATAAAAGGGCCGCGTTATGGTCATGACACGTTAGTCATGAAGAAATAGTTATGAGTTGGATTCTGAGACTATCTTTAATCATTCTCTTTCACTATTCTTAGATATTAATAGATATTCTTTGACTAAAATATTTTACGTAGCTTGCACTGTGAGTGTTAGCTATTTATATGTAAAATTCCAGAAATATTTTACGCATGAAGACTACGAACTAAGAAGCAGAATCCTTTGTCATTTAAAGAACGCGAGAAACGAAACTTCTCTAAAAGATAAAAAAATTGCTATAAAAGTATCATAACCAGGCCGTTAGCTTAATATCAGCATAACATCATAACATCTTAACTTAATATCAGTACACCTAACACTGTTCTAAAGTTTTAACCGTTATATGAACGTAGTTCACTTACAATTTGTAACTCGAGTGAGATAGGCACACGAAGCGTTGTGTTATCTGCCACCCGTGTCCACTGTTCAGTGATTTACTGCCAAGCGACGGTACACATTCTAATTTAACCACCCGTGCATGGAATTTGTAAGATAGAAGACATTTTTAAATCTTTACATATGCTTTTGTATTGATATTTAACATGTAACTGTCAAGTAGACGAATCGCATGTACCTAATGGGTAACTTTAAATGACAACTACACGTTTAGGGCTGTTTTTTAGTTGTTTTTTTTTATCGAGAATACATAACTATAACAAGAAATTATTCCTTTGATTAAATATAACTTGGCTGAGTTTTCTGGCTTTCGCCAAAGCCGGACATACGAGTATTAACAGAAGAGATAGAAATATAAAAAACGAGTACAATTTTACCTAGTGATGTAGAAGACCGTTATCCGTTGGGAAGCAGAGAAATAAAATATCTCTTGATCGCAATCGCTTGATCTCTTGATTTAATAGAGTCGAACATTATTACTTCATTTGAAATCTACAATTAACAGATAATGACTTATTCCTAGAATGTTCCGAAAGAGTTTTAGTTCGAATTTCAAAACTGTTAGGTCTCCTCGTAAATGTTTGGACAAGGGACGTTTTTATTAGTTACAAAACAAGAAAATAATTGTTAGACCTATGAGTACGTAAACTAATATTCATATTGCAATTGAAGTGGGATCTCTCCAGGCAGGAAAAGTAGACCTTAAGCCGCTGCATTACATCGTTAGAAAACTTGAAATAGGACTTAGTAACTGCTAGCAAATAATAACTACCTGAGTCGATAGCTTAACTACCCTCTGAAACAGCAACTTTTATGCTCTAAACAAATTCAGCTCTATTATTCAAAGCTTAGTAGTAGTTTAACTGCATAGAGTATTATAACTGCATGTATACTTGTAATGTGCTTTGTTTTACAACACGTTCTATAATTATCTTGCAGTTTGTTTAGAGTATTAAAGCTCGCCAGTAATTTAAAAATCGTGAAACGTAAATTAAATTTCAAGTAACATGTATATAAAAGTATTTTGAATCAAAACCCAAGATCTAATTTTGGTAAGTGCTTTGTAGATCAAAACGCACGCCGGCGGGCGTCGGGAGCAACGCCAATGTGGACGCAAATATAAAAATTTACTTACATTTTGAGAAAATAAAATGTGAAAGACATTTCTATTTAGTACATTTTTATTATCATTCAAATATAAAATGTTTATGTTGACAAAGATTATTTGGCATTGTGAATTTTAAATCAGCCCCTTTCTGTACTAATCGATTGCCGAAATATTAGGAATAGACCGACAATTGCTGCAGAGTAGCAGCGATTAATTCGATACTTCCGAGTGGACAGGGTTGACAGTTGTGTAGTAAAGAAGCAATGATAAGATATCGTAACATCATGCCTGTAATCCCCGAAGAGGTAGGCAGAGGAGTGCAGTACACTCCCACGTTTCACCAGTTACGTTTTCGATGAGATGTGAGCGTTTAATTCTCGCGTAGTAACGCGTTTGTACAAGGTAAAATTTACTTCAGGCTGGTAATGGATGGCTATGGGTTGCACTCAATTAAGTGAACATTTTTCTAGATAGCAAAATATTTGAATATTGTTGATAATATAAGTTTCTTTGCATTTTAATATGTAGGAACCTGTTTTCGTCCATACAGTTCAATTAAATCAGTTCATTATATCGTATTTTTATTGTTTTATTTATATTACTACTTAATTGTTTCGTTGCTACTGAACAAGTATAACATGGACATATCTATAAGCTTCAAGAGTTTTGTTAATTCATTTTTTAAACATTACAGTTTAGTGTCGTTATGCTTATTGACTTCCGTGTCTAGATGTTTTGCATTACTAAATAATTAGTAAAATATGATGTTTGAAACATTACGTTAATAAGTAATATGAAATCATTAATGTTTTCCAGAATACGAACTAATGTAGCCAAATATTTACTCAATTTAGAACCTTTGGAAACTTTGCTTATTGACCTTTTACGCCCCGTTGGCTTATAAACTTTAGCTCAACATCTAAATCTGGCCCTGTAAATTATAGGTCTATCCGTGGCCTACGCGATGCTTTATTTGCACTTAAAAGGGATATATTAGCGAGGGTTGGGGCACTTTTAAGTGTGGAGGATTTCACAAAATCCCTCGGCGCTTACATAACTTCGGGTATGCTTTAGTTTGTTATATTCGGCGAAAACTATTATTATCATAAAATTTTATGATATTATCTAAGAAGTAGTGATTTGAAAAATATGTGTCAATAAAAAACTTCAAATGTTCCACCGTTCAGTTTTGAATTATAATACTACATAGCGCGCGAGTGTCGATTGAGGTGTCCTGAGTTCGATCGCCGGGTTGAGCAAAGATGGGTTTTATAGCTTCGAAGCCCCAGTAGTTGTTCGGAGTCTGGATTATATCCCCGTGAATGCCAATAGGCAATAGTTAATCTAAATTCCACTTTTACCTAGTACACTGTTCTATCTAAATGGTGTGGTTTGTTAGTGCACAGACTATCCAACCGTTTGCCCATTGTTTTCTAACAATTTATTGTCTTGTTAGCTAGTATCAACGAAAGCCATGCCGATGTTACAGTTAATTGTATCGTTTTGCAACTCTTCTACAATGTTTTTCATTGGTAATTTACGGCTAAGCAGAGCAGTAAATAGTTTGCTGCATGTAATATACATAAAATGTAATGCTAATTACTGGTTTTGAGTTATAAAAAACAAATAGTCAAGGTGATAAGATTATCTGACTTGGCTTTCTACGGATTCTCGCTTGGAAGAACGCATACAGATTAAGCAGCGGGCCGAAATCTGCTCAGTGCCTTAGTTTTGTGTATCGGCTCAACTAGTTTGACGTCGTATACCGAATATTTATAACATGTGAATTTATATGTTTTCATTATTTTTGCTTTTGCATTGGTTGCTCTCTCGCACGAATTCCATAGTAACGTAACAAAAACGTAATATCACGCCTGTTATCCCCGAAAAGCTAGGCAAAGTATTGTAGTAGGTACTTCCCACGTTTCACCAGCTATGTTTACGTCCCACTATGGAATAGGTGGTGAGTCTATCGCCATGCACCAGCCACAAATTCAAAAGCAAGTGATATTTCAACTTAAAACGCACATTTTTAAGAGCGCTAGGGTTTGAACCCGGTCTCCCGGAGTGAGAGGTCGAATTTCAAACCACTAAGCTATCATTCCCTCTATTCCATAGTATACTGAGTAAAATATAATTTCGACAACAATTAATTCTTTCCATTGTATTAATAATGCCTAATTATCATAATAATGCATTATAATTGTCAAGAACGTATAATGTTTAAAAATTGTGAATGAAGTATAATGTAACTATGATATTTAGCAAGGAAACAAAATCGCGACGAGTAAAAATTATTTTCAAAAGGGTTAAAATGTTTTTAAGTACAGACAGTTTTTCAAGATCGCTAGCGATTTATAAACATCCCGGCTATCCTCCCTGTGTCGGCGCTCCTAGAAATTCGTGAGGAATTAAACTAATCGGTACACGAAACCCTCTTTTGCGGATAATAATTATAGGCTTTCGAAATAATTCAAAAACTTTATCTATTTAATGTTGTTGAAAACTTTTAATTAAACACGAAATTTGATTCACAATAATTTAACACTAAAGTAGGATAAAACTAATGTCACGCTTGTACTTTCTATTTAGGAGAAAAAAAAATATTTTTCACTCTCGGATAGCAAATGCTATTGATATTGCGGAGCGACAGAATTGGTGGCCAAAATTAATATTCAAATTCATCTTTCAAATGTTTCATCATCATTATCAGTCTATCTCCGTTTGGTATCTCTTAGAGCGCGATAGAATTTAATACAGCGATCACCTACAGGCATACTGCTGATCTCTTACATAAATCAACTAGCATTGCAATTCTCTTTGAAGACCGTTGCGCTATACGAAATATTCAGAAGAATGTTCTTTTCGTAGAGCAGTGATGGTTGGTGGCGTGTATTTGAGCTCTAAGGGTGTGAAGTTGAAATTCTGGCATACAGCCATGTGATTACGAAGTTACGACGAAATCGAAATTTAATATGACCCCTTATTACATTAGGTAAAGGAAAACATCGTAAGGAAACCTACATACCTTAATGTTATTTACAACCTTCTTTCCGGTGTACCATCAGACTCTGCTTTTTTGTTTACAGGCGAAAACCTTCAAAAGGCACCCGTAACCTCGAATAGATACCGGGTTAAGTGGGGGATTTTTATTCCACTAAAACTCTCTTAGTAGCATTCCCCTGCGCTAATAGGTGGACTTCAGTATTTCCAGCGGAACGCACCAAGCGTGACACCACTGCTGCCCTTACGACTATATGTGTAACGTTAAGTTCAGAGTAAATCTTAAGGTAACAATTAACTCTGTCGGAAACCTCCAAGATGGCTTAAAATGTCTTGGAATATGATTTGGACGTTCATTAACTTTTATAGCGATGTGGAAGGCATTAAGGGTGGTAGGACTAAGCTGTGGAGTAGTAAGAAAAATGAGCAGCGGCACTTAAGAAGGTTTATGGACAAGCAAATAATTGAAGTCATTATTACTGGGTTTTAAGTAAAGAACAAATTTATTTAAAAACTCACAAGTGTCTTAAGTGTGCGGAATTTTACGAAATCCCTGCTCGTTGATTACACAACCCTCGGGATACTCAAGTTGGTATATTCAGCAGTTTTGAAGATGCGTCAAGAGATTGTAAAATATTTGGAGTAACTTGCCATTTGTTCAGTGAAGAAAAAATATGTACTTTTGGTATTTGCTTAAATATATGTAACTATATGTACCTATATATACACATAGCTCAAAGAGTTTAAATTATTATGGAACATCAATTCGATGTCGATTTCTTTTTAAAAGAAATGTAACGCGGTAAAACCAACGGCAAGAACTGGAGTAATCTCGAAGGTCATTCACAGATTTTGTCTAAATTTTTAGTCTAAAAGAATTCAGCACCATATATTACGTATTGCAACATAAAGCTTTGATATCAAAGCATAAGCCATGTCTTGTTATTATTTTAGAATAAAGACAGATGTCTGTGGATAGCAGTGGCTATTAATATATTTTGCTACCTGCAGTACTACCAAGAACACGAATTTCGGACTTACAAACTAACGTGTAGTCGTAATATGTTTTGGAGTCTAAGGAATATAAAACATTGGCGTCAACATAAAGGACCCTCGGAGTCATCCAGCCGTGTATCCTCGGAGCGGTTGTCCACAGTATCGTGTCTCCTTTCACTTTTAAGCCATACGACACGACTTTTATTAGAGCTTTTCACGAATCTTTGCAACTTACGACACGATTGTTTACAATTACACTATGTTTTTTATACTTACTGTGTACTATTCAAAGGTTTCCTGTATTGTTCTGAGAGTATATATTAGAGACGTTCAGTAAATTGAAGAAAGAGTACATGTAATAGTACAAAATACTGACTTAGTGCTTAAATATAGCAACAAATTTAATACATAATGTACCTATTATATAAATATATTTTTATTTGCAGTACAATTATGAAACACGACACGACAAACGACCAAACGATATTCACACAGTGTGAAATAATACTTAAAGAGGGTGTATTGGAGCGTGATTCCTGTATGGTTATCGTCGTCAAGGTTACGCTGTGTTAGAGCGAGACAGCATAGTTTATTATCTCAGTTTTACATTTAACGGAAAAGTTGTGTGCGTTAAATAATATACATTAGCTATTTTTTTACGTACCATATATTTCGGTTAAACAGCCCTAATGTTTGGTTACTTTAAAAGTTGTTTACAAACAGATTTACCACATACATACATATTTTCACGCCAGGTCCCTTACGGGGTAGGCAGGGAGCACCGAGTGCCAAATATCTCTATTCTTACAGAGCTGCCACGCCTCCTCCACATTCATCACTCTCTTCATACATTCACGCCGGTTTCGGCGACTTCTTACTCCTCGAAAATACGACGCCTTCAAAACCGTATAGGAACAGTGTAGTGATGTGTGGTGAGTGGTGATGTGTGGTGAGTATGAAATAAAGACAGTCACAATGCAGTCTAAATCTTTTAGTATAAAGCAAGAACAGCTATTCATTACGGTCCAGTGTAGATATATACATAAGCAAGAAGTACATACGATATTATAAGATTATGGTTATGTTCATGATAAAAAAACTTAAGTAATTAAACGTACCCTTAGTTTAAGTAGATATACAAAACTTAATACACAAATGCTTTACGGGAAGCGTCGAACTATACGTTACGTGTTGGAATGAACTTACTGCTTAACCACGCGTGAATCCTGCATATGGCGACGTGTGAGAGGGGTGACTTTTGAAATAGCAACTGTTTACATAAACACAATCACTTAGATAATCTATTTGAAAATATAAAATGAATAATATTTAATCTAACCTCTTGTTGTTTGATGTGTGACAACCATCTTCACCAGCTTGTCTCAGTCTACTACTGAATATAGATTTCCCTTAAGTGGATATTTACCAATAATTGCCACACCGGATATGGATTACTCGTGGCAATGGTAGAACCATATTTATTTTTTTATTCAATGTAATGTTTCGCATATATCTTTATAACATGGTATGTAGAAATCATAACGTAAAAAAAACCTAACATCACGCCTGTTATCCCCGAAGAGGTAGGCAGAGGAGTGTAGAACACTCCCACAATTCACCAGTTACGTT
>DWTO01004322.1:0-11661 GCA_018244755.1 Jemadia pseudognetus
TGATTGACTTGAATATCCTTTGCAACTATTATTTACATCTTCTAGATGAATTCAACAATAAACCGTACGAAACTATCTGATAAATACATACATAATTAATGCTACTGAGATTATATTTTCTTTACATATAAAGGACATATACAAATTATATGCGATAAAAGTGTGGGGCAATATGGTAAGGAAAGTGTCAAATAATAATCTTTATTTTGATGCTGCATAATAAAAACCTGAAAACACTGGGCCATTGGCACCACATAGTGATTAACACCCATTATTATACATACACTTCACTACGTATATACGGATTTTGCTTTCACGTACGCATTAAAATTTTATGAAACCTGCTCACACGGAGAGAATTACAAGCCGTAAATAATATCTTTTTACTGCTATACGCTTACGAAATTCTAAAAGATAACTGAATTTAACTATCCAAATACCATACACAGCAGGTTGAAATGAACATCGGTGTCTTGGTTTTCGTTTTTAAAATCGTTCTTTATTTCAAAGTCAATTAATAGAGCATACTAAATTTGTTTGAAAAGTTGCTCCAAGTAATTAGATTTATCAGAGAATCTTTGAAATATTATCAGTAATAGATGGCATTTTACTATTACGCTTGAAGTTGTTCATTTATTGGAAATCGGTACTTCGTTTGTCTTTATATAATCTATGATCACGCAGTAAATGTCTCAATAAATTTTACAAAGTAAATTGTTTATGAAGTAATATACCGTTTTCAATTTTAACAAAATAAATAAACGGCACATAGATACTTAAACGCAGTTGTTAACGTTTGTGCGATTTTGATATGTATGTGCATTATTTGAAAAAACAAACGCTGATTTATTTAGCTAATATCATAGATATAGCATAGTATCCTACATCTATGGCTAATATGTAGTTTATTTCATGTCATTCTTGTGTATGTATTAGGTCAGTTTCCTCTGTGCAGTGATAAAATACTTCCGAAGGTAGCCCGGATGGCTATCGATTATCTATTGGCGGTCGCAAACAAGCAATTGGTGTTAAGGATATGGCTTCTCTTATGTCACAAATGGTACAATTGACTCGATTCGTCCTATCTTGCCTTTTACGAGGACCCTTTGGTATAATCTCAATTCAGCGTAATCGCGCTCATATGTTTTGTATTACAGATGAGTTGGGAGCGATGCGGGTGGCGCTTGTAAAGTTCAGGAGGGAAATGTTAGAAAGATTAATTATAATTTCAGTCATGTACAGCAATTTAGCAAAATGTATACCAAAGTGATCCATGGACATCTGTGTGATACGTCGCACATAAAGGACCCTTTGCAATGAAGATCTAATGTTAAAATTATGAGACAATAAAAAAAAACAAATTCGTATAGCGATAACATTGCATCGTATTGAAGTGCTCATATTTCCGACGAGAGCGAAATTTTTGAAGTTCGAACTTTTGAACAAGCATAAATTACGTGCTTCCGAAAGTACATCTCATAACATATACGATTAGGGTATTTACTATTACAATCGTATATAAATAAGTTAGTTGTAGTGACCCGTATTACAAGCAGTAACTACTGGGAAAGCAGTATCGTTCCTAGTGAAGAAACAGTCTAATTAGTACTGGAGAAACACTTCAATTATTATTGGAGAAGCACTCGTTTTAGTTTCTAATGGAAAAATATCGGTTGCAGAACTTCAATTTAAGCACACATTTGACCGTTCCACCGTTGAGTCCGTACTCAGCTTTGAAAAACATAAAGAATACAGCAGAAAAAATTCTTTCACATACAAATCTCAGAGGAACTGCGATGAACAATTGTTATGTCACTTTGGCTCCTATAAATCGCGGTAGCTCTGTAGAACCACGAATCTTGATACTTAAGAAGACGTGCATGCATCTCAGGAAAGCAGTCTTGACAGTGGTAATGGATTGCTTTCCCGTTGTTTCTCCCATTTCTTGTAATGAGGCTGTGCTAGAACAGATGTGATGTTTTCTTTCGGATGTTCGCTCGAGAATGTATCGTGAAACTTTAACGCATGTCCCGTTTCAACACGGATTTATGTGACGCTTATTTCTCTTGATATTACGAATACATTTTGTTTAAAATAAAGCTTGCGTTTTTATGTTACGGACCTGGCCATATTGTGACATTTGGTCGTTTAAACAGAATTTTATCTGTAAACATTTGTTACAAAAGATTTTGTTTGTAGACATCTAAAATAGGTTTTGTAATTCGCTACATGCGAACACAGGGTAAGACGACTGTAGATATGCATTGAATACCATTCAGAAGGTAATACATATTATATG
Source organism: Jemadia pseudognetus (assembly GCA_018244755.1). Taxonomy (NCBI): domain Eukaryota; kingdom Metazoa; phylum Arthropoda; class Insecta; order Lepidoptera; family Hesperiidae; genus Jemadia; species Jemadia pseudognetus. The sequence continues at coordinate 2,300 of DWTO01004322.1, forward strand.
ACGGTTGTATGTGTCGACTAATGGACACAGTCAATTTGTTGAATACATCTCTACACGAACATCTTCTCGGCTGTAAAATATTAACAGTTTCCACAATAATAGCATTGTGGAGAATTGTGATAGCCAAGTGGATAAAGAAAATACTAAGATATGTATGTTTTGTGATTGTTTCCGATTTTGTATATCCGTGGTATTATATCAAATTTATATTCAGCCTTCATATTCTAATTTAAACCAATATTTATTTTAAAGATACCGCTAGATACTAACGAACTGATTTGGGGTGACTTTACATTATAATAACTATAGTGCGACTAAATGGCGAGACTAAAGGGTTATGGTAAGACTATGAGCTCTGAGGAATATTTTTGGACTATAGAAAGACATTATGGGAACGACATACTTGGGCACTTACCTAGTGTCAAATCATAAATTCATAGACCTACACACAGTTAATTCTACACAGTTTGTAACTGCGTAACCGCTTAGGGAAAGGGTTCTATGCCCAGCAGTGGACTGCAAGAGGCTGATGATGTACACAGTTTCTAATAATCTGTGAAAATTACGTTTTTTTTAAGTCAATACACGAGTTTTGAATATAATACACTAACTTACAGGAAGGAATATTTCGATGAACCAATAACAAATAATCGTTACGCACTTTCGTTGCTCACATTATAACTATAGGTATAATATACATATCACTACGTTAAAGTAAACCTGCAACTTTCAGTACCTGTGTTTATAAGAACACTATGTGGTTACATATTTTTTGTATATTCTGTTTAGTATTAACAGAAAATAATTCTTCACGAAAAAATATAAGTGCTAGGTTGGTAAATAAAACGCGCACTCATCCCCAGGGAAACGATTTAATACATAATATGACACACAATATTGTATGAATAACACACTACGCCTTGACGTATGAAACGCCTTTACAATATTATACGCTGTGAGGCACTCGATTATGTAAGTAAGAGATATGTCAAACGATGTGAGCCAGGCAACAGAAGGCTCTTTATGGCTTCCGTTTTACTCGTAACAATTGAGATAAGAATGTTTAGGTCATAAGATACTGTTGGAACAATTTTAAGGCATTTCCTTGGCAAAATGACTAGTAATTCATATTGCTACTACGACGGAAGAGCCCCCGTGATCAGGTATGGAATTATAGAATAAATAAGATACAATTTGACAATTGCCTGAGTACTTAAGTTTGCTTAAGTACCGAAGAAAGACTCGAAGGTACTCAAGAGAACAGGACGGGAAAGGTATATAAAATTAGGGGCTAGGCACCAAGCAGAATCATATTGTACTACGATTTTTTAGTACTACGAAAATCAAAACGAAAAGAGTCATGCCTAAGAATTATTTTTACGAAAAGTTTGTGTTCCTAATCCGGTATTCACTGATATTTGCGCTCAATCTCAAACAGAAATGAAGTTATTTATGTCGGTCACTAGGATTTGTGCGGGCTGTATAGTAACTCCTTTATAAATCTACCTACCACAGTTATCAAAAAGCTAAACTATCCTGATACCACTGCTATCTAAGAGAAATTGATGCATAGATTTACTACCTCTAAAGGTTTCAGATTTCAAGCCTGAAAAAGGTGACAATCACTGTGACCAGAACAAAATATTACATTTATTGTTGTACACGAAATTTGTAAATTAGAATTGGAATATGAATTTGGGTGACGCGTTTAGAATATGAATAAATGACTGAATTATTTATAATTTTCTACTCGCCGCTGATAAGGTTCATTATTTCGTAACGACGACCACCGGATGTCATTGTATTTATCAGAAAGGTACCCGGGTCGTTGTTACTGGATTTTGGTTTAAACGAACTAGGTTAGATAATTTCGGAAACCGGAGCACGTTGTTAAAAACAAAATATGATTCAAAATCAGTTATACACTCAGCGTGACGTATAAAAATACGAATATATTTATTTTTCAACGCGAGACTTGGATTTTATTGGTCTAAATGAACCTTAATAAATGCCGCAAACGTTTTGAATATTATGTAGGTATACATGTGTCGGCCGTTATACGAGCTGTTGTTAACTTTTCTCGTTTTTAGGTTTAACCACATAATTTTTAAGTAGTTACTCTGGAGATGAATTCGTCGATTACTGTATTATTTTCATTTACTATATATGTATTATCTGTGCTAGTAAGTGAAAGACTAGGTAAACAATGTGATAATTAAGCTCATAAAGCTAATTGAACACAAACAATATTATTGTCAAAATAATGTACATTTCTATCAACGAATCAAACTTGATAATTCAGAAAAGAAATTTTGCGACGACACTTTTATCTATTTATACCTGTATAGATATGAATACAAATAACTTTAAATATATAACATATTACAAATATCTTACATTTCAGATAAAATACTGACAGAACGTATAAAAATAGAGGTGTCTCATATTGTATGAAAATGATAACGGAATTTCAATAAACGAGAAAAATCTTTTGTTCTTTTATTTTTTCCACGCCATTGAATATGCTATGCTCTAAATAAAATACGAGATGTAACAGATTTCGGTTCTCTTAAATATTAAAATTACTATTTGAGTATTTATGAGAAATCACTTCACGCGACAAAAAGCATTCTCAAAGGGAAAATACAGGAGGCATAGAAAATGAGATAGACATTAAAAAAGATTGCGAAATTCCAGAGTGCTCTTTGGGATTCAAAATAAGAAATATACGAAAGTGGTATTTTCATATTTTCCGTTTTAGCTTATCACATTTTAATTTTTTTTAGGTTAAGGCTGATTTTCAGTGATAATTTATTTTTGCAATCTTACCACAACATTCCAATGAAAATGTTATGTTAACTAGCTTTGATAAACTACGTTTATATGACCCACATTAAGTAATAAAAAACTTTAAATTCTTACCAACAGAAAAATAAAAAACCTTAGTACATATACTTTCCAAGCCAAATTTTTTGCACGAAGCTACGGTCTCGACTAAAACATGGAAAATAAAATTTCCAATACAACGTTCAATGGCTCTTGAAATTAACGCTAATAATAGTACACCAGGAGAGAATAAAACTGCAACAGTATTTACATAATTAGAAATACAGCATTATACAAATTAGCCTTATACCATTTTACCGAATCTCATAGATAAATTTAATTTTGGCAACGGCCAACGGCAGTAAATATTAGTCAGATAAGAAGAGCCAATACACCGTTCAATGCTTCTTTCCTGAGAGCAGGACACAATTTATAACAGCAATAGTGCTATGGACGTAGATAAAGTACAAGAAAACAAAAGATAACCGTCCATTGTCTTCCCCACCATAATGTCTATTAAAAATAAGAATAGCAACATCCCACTATGTAGCCAAAATCTTAAGTCTCGTGTAAGTTCGTACAACCAATCCATTGAAAAACCTATCCATCCTTATACAATTCGTCTGAAAAATGTTTCATTGCATACTAATGAAAGGGAAAGTGTTGGTTACTACCAATATAGGTATCGAGCCGATAAAACTACTTAAGCTTACTATATTCTATGAAGGAAACTTTAAATGCTAAAATGTTCAACATGTTAGAAATAAAATCTGATCCTATCCTATATTTTAAACATACAATTAATCTTTCTAGGTGGTCCTAGCCTTGACTCACATCGTTGCATTGAGCCAGTACTACACCGCGTGGTACAATGGTCAAGATTATGTATTCTTATATAAAAAAACTGCATATTCAAAAAAGCTGTTAATGTAGTCCTTTAAGACTGCCATCGCATTAGTAACGCTTCTGATGATGCAAATACTTTGAGGAAACGATCATCACTGTTTGTCCGGGTTTGCAAATAAAAAAAAAAAGAAAACAAAAGAGCAAAAAATTTACGTTATGAATATGTAATATAACGTTTTTAGGCAAAACAAAACGCTATTGATACACAAGAATAGCTCTCGGGGACAAAGTTCAAGCAAACAAGAAGAAGTTTGTAAATAAGTTCTATACAAAGGATCCAAACTAATTTCAACTACATTTCAAAATGGAACGAAAACTGTTCTGCGACTGTCAATGAAATACACACAATTATTTGTTTGAAACTTAATTCTGGAAATATGGATGAACAACAAAATCAGGTCAGTTGATCTTAAGAAGAATTAGCTTCTCTTACAAGATACCAAAACATTTATTAAATGTAACTAAAAATGAGGTAAATGTTTCACGATCTCACCAGAGTACCAAAGTATTAAGTGTTAGATCGTTATCAGCAACCCATAATTCGTTCCAATGTAAGAAATGTTAATAAAGAGAATAGTTAAATACATAGTCTGCCACTTTGACCAAATGTAGGTCGGTAGACTTCACATGTCTTAAATAACAAAATTGAGAACTCATAAGACACTTCACCGTTGCAGCAAGTTATATTTAAAATTATAAACGCGTACATTTTCATAGAGAAAGGGTTATGCAGAATACTACTGTTTACACTGATCCCTTAAAGCGTCTGTCGAAACATTATAAGATGATTTCATTAAAACGCTGTAGAATGCTGTAGAATTACACAATTTGATGTTTCCCATAATACATATGCCGCAAAGCACAATATTCCCGTGTTTAGCTGCACTAATAATTTTACACACATTTACATAAACACGCTATATGACAATATAAAAGTATGTAATTAGGTACATCCCACAGCACGAACGATGTGTGATAAAGGGGAATAGCCAATACACTATGAAATACCTCTTCCCGGGAGCGTAGCGCAATTTATAGGAGCAGCAGCGCACCGGGACAGAGACACACGAGGAGCAAACAAAAGATATTCTCGTAAGTGGCTGAACTACTACGCATTCTCCTTATATATATATTTATCGCTCATATTTATATACTTGACTGCCTCGTTGATCGTGTTGGTTGCGAGTGTGACGGCTGATCGGGAGGTCCCGGGTTCGATCCCCGGGTCGAACACTACAAAATTTTCTAATTTAGATTTTCTAGTAGCGGTTCGGAGTCTGGATATGTGCCCGATGCATGGCGATAGGCTCACCACCTAATCAAAAATGGGACGTAAACGTAACCGGTGACACGTGGGAATGTTCTGCATTCCTCTGCCTACCTCTTCGGGAATTACAGACGTGAAGTTATGTTTACGTTTTACGTCTTATTCATATTCAGCATGAACTTCAGTATAAAAACACTTCAATTTGATACTTGACAAAGACTCTTTTTAGTGCCTCAAATTTCAAGTCAGAATATAATTTTTATGTTAATAAAATTGGACAACTCCATATAATTCCCAGTCACTGCACCGTGACATATCGACAAACAGATGGTGCCGGCGGCGGCGTCACAACATCAACTAATTTATGCCCTCCTTAACGCCCTCCCACCTATTAGTTGCACGCAGTATATTTCACGCGGTTGGGAATTGTGGCCACGAATTCGAGGGGAACGGGGACATTTTTATTAAGGAAGTAGACAACGGACGTGTAATGATTGCTGCAGGCAAGGGATAAACGAAGGTTAGATTGCGGTCGGCGTGAACGCACGACTGGGGATGTTCCATTGGAACTGGATGCAATGGATTGCAACAATCTTTCCACATCGTTAAAACTGTAGCTCTGAAGACGGTTACTATTCCGTCGTTTCTTTATTTTCAAAACTGAATTTCAAAATGCTTTCACCTCCCAATTCGTGTTTTTTCTACATTACTACGTAATTTTGCTAAAATCGTAAATATTAAACGTATTGTGTATTGTATGTCATGTATTTCTCATACATCGATATTTGCTCATGAAATATTTCTGAATTACAATTTTATAATTTGCCTTTTGATATTTAAAAACGAGTTACGATGGAAGCAAATGATCTAAAGTGACAGTTTAAGAACATCTTCCAAAATACAGATACGTTATGGACTCCAGTATCCCACTTCAAAATTCAAAGGCAGCCATCCTACAGCTGTAAGTTTCCCCGGCTGAGTTATCGGATGAAGCTACTTTTTATTTCTGGAACGCATCGCGACTAACGGCCCGACGGCTTTCATCTTGTAAATGTTATTAATCGACATGGCTCCCGGACGTGTCGAAAGCGTACCACGCATTTATCGAACAAATCTATAATATTAGGACAAACAACATACGTTGCTTGCTTAGTTTACATACGTACGTTTTCAATGGAAGACAGCCAGCAATGTTGTGGATACATTTAAGTTAAATAAGTTTTGGAGTGCCACAGGGAGCGATTTTAGTTCCCAATGTTTATGTTCGCTTTGTCCGTATGACGCGCAATCTGTCATGTCCATGCAAAAAGATTGCTTTTGTTGCTGTGAACGTTTTGTACAATTTAAATTATCGTCATAAAAACAGATGAATTGAATAATTTGCTTCTATAGTATCTAGCAATTGAACCGCGAAACCGCATTAGCTCCGTAGTAACTGACAATTAGCTGAATACGGTCATTTATTACATGCACACTAGAGTTAAGTTCATTTGAAAAAAATCAATACTGATTTCGACACATAACAAACTGCACTAAGTTTCTTTTAAGAAAATAACAAGGAGTTTGTTATTTACAGTTACATAACGTTGGTTGATTTATACGTATTAATGTTGTACTTGTTTAATCTTTAGTGCTGTGGGTAAATGTATAACCTCTCTTATCTCTCTTTAGTCATAACGCCATAATTCAAGTTTTATTATAAAATATTTTTGTTACTCTTATTTATGGTGTTTCGTTTTTGACACTATAAGTGATAGCCTTTCTACTATTTGATATAACTAATCAAATAAATGTGTTGGGACATTTGAGATAATGTAGTATCTATTGGAAGGCGTTTTAATAACATTTTTATTACATTATGAGATAATTAGGTAACCGATTTTATAAGCATTAACTAATTGAACGTCAAACGTATTAGAGCTTAGGTAATGTTATAGATTATGTTTTTTTATAGTTAGCTTTTAAACCAAGATATTACAGACACTTGTCGTTTGGCTCCTTTATCAAAAGCCTCCCCTCCACTTAAAAAATCTTCACCTTCCAATCAGCCCGTTCTATTCAAAGCGGATCTCCAACCGTGTGGCGCGATCCTCGCATCTGCCCGTGGCACCGGAGTGGCAGCTCTAATTGACAGTAATCAATTCCCGCTTTCAATATTCCTTCATCTAGGATTTTTCTCTCTCGTTTTTATACCGTCTCGGCTGAAATTTATCGCTCAATTAGTCTTGTTTAATAGCCGCCTGCCGCGCTGATGTCTGCTTCTCGCGCCTTTAAGGGCTGCAACTGAAAATTTTTTAGATCGTCACGTTTCGCTGTCACACCTTAATGTTTCTAATTTGTTTCTGAATAGCTTAATATTTTACATCGAGTTTGAAGGGGTGCGTTTGCATGCAACATTTTTATAAAAATATGAATATTGTGCACTAAATCTGGATAAGTATTACAGATGGTTATAAATTTCAGAAAATGGTAGATTGATAAATACCTATTTATTTATAGACTAAATACTTATACTTTACTTCAATTTATTTAGAATAAAAGTTACTCCTTATGGGTAAAAAAATGTACGGTACGTAATTGTTGATATCCTCATACAAACAGTAGTAGATGTTTTGGATGACCGTCTCTAATTCCATATATGTATATAGTAAGATTACAAACTTAGTGTATACAACATTCAAATTTCGAATATTTAAAGTCTTCCAAACCATATTATCCTCTGATAGGGAAGATCGCCAACCCTGCCGGTCGGGAAGACGCAGAGAAATGGGATTAAATTAATTGTCGCATCAGTCAGGAGGGCGTCGGGGTGTTTTTTATTAGTCGAGTGCCTCCCCCCCTCCGCGCCGCGCTGAGTAAATCACGTGAAAACGTCGCGTAAGAATCTGACTGAGCACGAAAATAAAGTGAATAATATGTAACAATCACCAAACTTATCACTGAAGGACTAACTGTTTAGTCTTCAATAGTTACCAAGGTTAGGACGGTAGATTTCACCATTGGAAAAAACGGTTGAAGTAAAAAAAACTACACTCCTCTGTCTACCTCTTTGGGCATTACAGGCATGATGTTACGAGTTGTTAAGGAATAGAAAAACGTACATTCACGATGTTGTACCAACAAAAATATAAAAGGTGGAAGTAGAGAAGAAACATGAAGGTGAGGCTGAAATTATTTTTTAATTATATATATTGGAAATTATATTTTCTAATTAATAAAGGTTCGGCGAATGAATAGAGTATCATCATTATTGTAGTACTAAGCGTAGAAGAACTCTTTATTCTTTCCCACGTTACAATAAAACAGGACTACTTTAGCAGGAAACTTATACCCGAGCCTGTGTACTCATAACAGGAACATGCATAATTATGAAGTGGAGTACAAAACACTAGACAGAATGGCGTTAGATGTTTTTCTTTCTGATCCTTCTCAATATCCTCATTAAAACACTGGTAGCAACCGGAGTAGCGAAATGTTAAATATCAAAGGAAAAATAAAGCAACGCTTAAAGTCACCGACACACATAACTAGCCGATTGAATGTTGGTCGAAAACATCTTAACATATACAAATCCACATTAGAAATTGATAACTGGGGTTTTAAAATATTTTTTGTTTTTCTATAGGGTTTCCAAATATACTAATATGGGGAATATTAAAAACATACCACCTCCAAAATTTTTATCTCGCCTACCGTCACGCCGCGCCCGCCCTATTTGTACGCGCTTTGATCTCTGCCTCGATTTATCGAGATTATTTTTAACGCCGATCGCCCATCACTACTCCTCTAGTGACGACCGACTCGATATACGGATTTAGATTAGTGACGTACCTCGTAAATTACGTGCAAACGGATAAGACAAGTGAGTGATTTTGTTTCTGGTTCATGCCGATGTATATGATGTAATTAGGTATGTGCCAGTTCAACTCACGTTTATTTTTTAGAGATAGATCAACTCGTTTCTGACTTCTCCGAAATTCTTGTTCATGAGCTCCTGCCAATGGACCTAAGTCGCGGCAATATCTCCTTCGAATTTTCTGGATTATTGCGAATGAATAAGTGAGTAAAACTGCAACACAATTTCACAATATATAAATACTAACGAAACGCTTAATACTAAAAAAAGTTACATTACGCCTGTAATCCCCAAAGAGGTAGGCATAGGAATATAGAACACTCCCATGTTTCACCAGTTACGTTTACGTCCTACTATGGAATAGGTGGTGAGCCTATTGCCATGTACCGGGCACGTATCCAGACTCCGGAGCCACTACTAGAAATTTCATTATTCAGTATTATTATTTTCATCATTCGACTGTTGTACACGGATCTTTATAAGAATGCGAAAGGTTAAGGCCACAGT
>DWTO01004323.1:0-11660 GCA_018244755.1 Jemadia pseudognetus
AATAATGAATGCATTGTAAAGACACTCGCAGGCCTAAGAGTACTCTTTAGCGTTTTCTAACACGAGCATTGTCCGTGAACCTGCATTTAATGATGGGCTGCCAGCCCTGAAGGACGATATTACCATTTCCTTTACATAGCTCCATATAATGGCACCCTCGAACATAAGGCTATATTCCATAAAGATACTACATGTTCGAGTTAAGAATGAGCGAAAGGAACTTATCATTGAAGACAGCCGGATATTGAACTAGTCAGGACGAATCCACTCCTCCGGTAAATTATATGATGTCGGAATGATAAAGTTTTTTTGCTCCAGCATACTATTGATATGCAAAATAAATAAATACTATGGGGGATAGCATAGAGCCTTGCAAGACACCAGCGTATACTGGCAATTTGTCTAAGCAATAATGTCCACAGCGCTACTAATGAATCGTTCAGACAGAAATCTAATTTTTATTTGAATAATCTCTCGGGATGATCGTAATTGATTTCGCAAGGTGAGCGCTATACCACAGATCGCCGAAGGTTTTAACAACAACTAGGTACAAAGACAAAACTTTTCAATACTCGTCAATGGGCTCATTACCACGATGCGTGAGGTAAAACAGCAAATCACCCTCCGAACGACCTTGACGATACATATTTAATGCAAATAAATCATTAATATTGTTATGATAAAAGGTTTATATTATCTCTCATCAAAACGCTTAATTAAAATTTTGTTACTTATCATTTTTATTTCACGTATTATCCCTAAATATAAATAAGCTGTTATTCTGTTTTATCAAAGGATTGTGTTTCAAAAGTAAGAACGAAATTATTGATCGTATCTTAGTATTAAAATATAATGTTTCTTTAATCTGATGTCTAAAATTGTTGGACAAATTAATCAGTATTTATTTTTCATAATACAAAAGTTGTTACTGGGGTAATATTCTAGTACAGGTGAACGGTAAGTAGCGATGCGAAAACAGGACGGCCAAATGCATATCCTAACTAAAACGTAATACTTAAACTACAAAAAAACTGTAGGTAATAATCACTGGCCAGTTTAAAATTTAAAATTTACATTTCATGTTCAAAATTTAGCATTTACATCTAAAAATTTGTCCTGATTAGAGGCCTTTTCTACTTTCCTGAGCAAGCATGGATTAGAAGACATCAAACAACTTTGCTAAAATAATAGATTCATTGTTATTTATGTATATCAAGTCGTTTCCAATCATAATTTCCAAGACTTTTCAACATTTCAACATTAGATCAACCAACTTCGGAAAATCTAAACGTTTCATTAAAATATATGAATACCTTCTATATCTCTAAAGTAAATTTATACTAAATCTGTCTAAATTAAAATGTAGATAACCATTACGAAATATATAAAAATTGTATTATACCACACACTTCATTTCTACTATTAACGGTATAAAGTTAAACGGAAACGTCGCGAGGAAATTTGCGCACCTAAGGATTCTCGATAATGTTCTGTATAGCGTGTGAAGTGTACCAATTCGCACTTGACTAACGTGGATGACTACGCCCTTAACCCATCTCATTCTGAGGGTAGTTACATATCAAACAGCGGAGCGATAAAAATATTGATAATGAAAGACGGCTCTTTATTAACTTTTAATACGAAAATAGCACGCAATAATATATTTGGTAATGTATGTTTTTCATTTCTACAATTGTTAACAACTCTCACGTTATATTTAATCCGAGTAACACTCGTGATAATGTGTACTGATTAAAATTGGGAACACGGTTACTTAACTTCTTCAAATAAGTGATTCTTCATGAAACTTATCTATGTATGATAAGAGGTCTGAGATATACGTCACTTCTGACTACCCCGTAACGCACCTGTCATGATTATACTTAATAATAATCGTTTTGTAGAGAGGTATTTTTACATAATTATGTTTAAAAATGCACGTGTACTCTAATTAATAATTGCTGATTGTAGAATGTATGCTGATATTGCTATTATGTAGGTAGTGTATTACGTGCTAAGTGCAATGGGATATCAACCCGGTCACCGTCAGAATTGTCTAAAGCATGCAGTAATTCCTCAGCGCGCGGGCCCTGGTGTCCGCTGGTGGAGCACACTAACAAACTGACGCATGGAAGTCGCGCAAAAACAAGGGACTTTGACGGAAACACCCGCGAAATACATCTCATTAGGCTTTCCGATTTCTGCGATGGTAAAGATTTTCTTCTCAGTTGAAGGATCTTTACAAGTGCATGATTTGTTTATATTCTAAACACTAGTTGTAAGTACTATGTTATGTTAGTTGTCTAGATGTGGCCGTTTTATTACACATACAATGCAAGTGTGAAAAAATCACGCCAGATCTTGAAGGAAATGTTTTTGGTACTCGGTGCTCTCAGCCTAACCCTTAAGGAACTAGGGGTGATGTTATGTTATAATAACAATAATTTCATTATTTTTCCTTTTTGTAATCTAGTGTTGGCCCGCTACACCGGGTTCGTGCTACAATAGATACAATCGGAAATGTGTAATTTTTAAATGATTGTTAATCTACTATGTACATTGTACTTAGCAATATCTTTAGTTGATAATCATAATACCGTGTAACTAAGAGATTATGTGGTATTATTGTGAATTTTACATATTTTATTTAATTTTATTATCAATTATCTTCAAGATTCTTTTTTTATACGTTCAGCCTTATCTATATTCAGTAAAGCATCTGATTAAAATCCAATAAATATTGTATAGGTACTATATTTCCGTTCGGTACGTTACTTTTACATCTAGCAAGATGAAGGTTTTCTGTTCTATAGATTTTCTTGATATACATATAAAAACAAAAAGCTGCTATTCTTAAACCCTTGGCACCATTAACCATAAATCGCTGCGCGGGATACGTAAAGCCCATCCGTTTGAATAGCTCCAGTATGATTTATTGTTGGATGTAGATCATAAATTAGTCAATTTATCTTCCACGTGCGAGGTTATTACAAGTAATATCGGACAGTGTACAGGATATCTTTACACACACGCGTATATATTGCGTATCTGGTTGCGTACAAAGGTATGCTGATTGCGTTTTTTCTACTGTAGAAGCAAACTACTACGAGAGTATTTCTGACTGTGATTGGTAAAAGCTGCACTAATTTTATAATATTATTTGCCACAATCTTAAATATACTGGTATAAATACCTATTTTTAGTAATGCATTTAAATCTATGTGTATTACAGATAACAAAATAATCATATCCATACACCTCCCAAAACTATGTAGAATAGCAGTATATCACTCCCACTATGTCACTTTCCATTCGTTCCCAATAGGCACTGAAATTACTATTTTTAATATTATACATATATGCAATATTCACACTTTAGAGTTAGGTGTTACAATATTGATTTCGTTATCTTTATTATCTCCGTTAACTAACTTTTAGCCCATAGATTAATAATATCCTTCAAATTGAGCGAGACATTTTTATACCCAGCATAGGTTTCCGCAGCCAACCTCCGTACGACCCATACCATCACATAAAACCTCAACTGTATATTTTGTTTGGAAACGATTGCTTGAATTTTATATACCATGGGAAGCTTTCCATGAAAATACGTACAGGAATAGGTTTATACCGTAGTTACCGTCGCCGTATACCTCGCATGCGAGGTTAGTCGTCATAACATCGTTTATAATTAGCGAGTGCCAGACCTTCGCTTTACGTAAGAATCCCGTCTAGTTTTCGGAAAAACGACACGATATTGGCCACAATCCAGGATTCGAAATACAAACAGAACCGCAAATATATCACTCGCACACGCATGCCATTATGTTATATGCAAAGTGTATGAAATTCGAACTTCAATATTTCTTCAAAGAATCGGTTAGCGTAACGACAGTCAGAGCGTTCTGAGAATGATTACAATTCAAACGATTAACATATAATGATATAAGATTGCTGGCCAGTTCTTGTAAACATTGTTTTTAGAATATATTTAGTAACATGTAGTTCAAATATTTTAGGACGAATTTGTTATAAAATAAAATGAATATGCGCTATAATCTCTCTAAGGGTGGCCTATATCCAACAATGTACTAATTGTCAGACAGACTGATGTTGATGCTGTGTTGCGTAGACAAAATGCGTCCAATACGATGTTTTATCATGGTATCATTAACATTTTGTTGATAATTTACACAGGGATACGCTGTAAAGGGGTGAGATATGCTTATAAAGTGTATAATAAAACAAACAAAATATAAAACAAAAATTTAAACTCAGATTCGATATTCGAACCGCGATCCTTGTCTGAGAATGAGTGTACCGTACGCACTCCTACTTACATTTCAAAAAAAGAACTCTATTCGGAACAGCTTCAATTTTAATAACTTTTATTTAATCGTAAAATACACAAACGTGCCTTAATGACCGTCGAAACAATTTTTTTTTGTAATATTGCTTTTACCAGCAATATACACATGAGATAGAAAGAGAGAAAAAAACAAAGGAAAAAATCTCCGTACACTTTTATATGTGTTATTCATTAATCGTTACATTTGGTAATCGTTAACAGTGAAACTTTGACACGAAAAGGAGCTAGTAAAATAATACTTGATGAACGGGTTTGTTGAGATTTCTACTTAATTTAATAGATATGAATAAATGACAGGAATGATAAGAAAATAGAAAAGAGAATGACGAATATAGAGAAAGCACGCCAGATCTTTAAGGTTAGAGATATTTGGAACTTTTGAACTCTCTGTCTACCCGACAAGAATCTGGCGTGATGGTATAGTGTAGTACAATAAACATCGCTAGTGGAAACGCGTGACCGAGCCAATACTGTGACATTAAAACACAATGGATGTATAATAAGTACCACGATTTTATGTTTAAACAGCTATATTGTGTCTCTGTGCAAGGCTCCATTGTATTCACACAATCGCACACACACACACATATACACACAAACAAATCATGCAGGCCATTGAATGTACGTTGCATTGTTTCCAATTGAAATAAAACGATCATGTCACGTAAATATGTTCTCTATTACAAGCAGTACAGGGTATAAATCAATAAAGCATAACTATAATATGCATCATATTACACTGAGTGTTTAAATACCCCCAATACCGTACTTGATGGTGGTCATGTACATTGATTCCAATTACAAAAATATCTTAAGTCACAAACGTTCCACGATACTAGAAAAAGATTGTTTTTTGACGGCTGATAAACTACATGTGTAAAATTTATAGATATTTTGTGTTACACCGAAACATAGAACGTATTCTTATAACACAAATGTTTATCATAATTGGGAACCGAACCCACAACCCAGGGCTTAGCAGTCGACATCACTAACCACTGCATCGACAAGAATATTAATATGTAAATTTATATTTGTGGCATGTAATGAAAGAAGTCTATGACAAGTTGAAAGCCAGTATTGTGGTTAAATCAAAGTCTTAATAAAGTATTATGGACAGTAAACTCCATGTATTGTAGTAATACTGCTTCGTTTAAAATAATAGGTCAACTAAATGTGCATGAAACATATTATATCGCCATACCTGCTTCTGATATTTTTCATTGTAGCCATATTTACTTTTTAATTTAATTTTTTTCAAATCCTAGAGCAAATATCATTACAAGAAATGTTATTTTTAACATTAAATATAATCCGCTAAAACCGTTAAAGATAACACTGTGAGGATTAGAGTTCTCCAGTGTTGTCCACAACGCGCCAAGTCTATCAACTTGCCCTGGGCCAGCGTGGTAAACTATAACCTTAACCCTTGTCATTTTATGAAACCTGTGCTCAACAGTGAAACTATAAAAAGGCTTTTTATATCATCATTGGATGATTATGAAAAACATGATTTGAAAGACAGAATTATGTAGTCTCAATATAAAATACAGAACGAGCCAGTATCATTATAATGTCGCAATTTTGGTGCCCTTTCCTAATACAAGATACATTCACACACGTTTATGCAACGGTCATTAACATCGCACGATCGATCATTGTAATCATCTACTGATAAGGATGTTATCAGCTGGAGCTGGAGCATTCCAGTGAGGACCGACGCTCTTTTAATAACGGACACCGCATTTCGGACCAGCGTCAAGTATTGTAAACGGGAAATGTATGAAACTCGGTGCCACTAACCGAGGAATGACGGTTTATGTTCAGCTGTGCACCGAGATAGATCGAAGATGTTGATGGTTCCATAACGATATGCTTATATGAATTAAACAAAATGCCCGAACAAAAGAATAAAACAGTAGGTACTGAAGAGGTTGATGTTAATATCTTTAGAAAATTTGTTAATTTATTTAACAAAGCCAAAAAAATTAATTACGTGGTAAGTTGTCAGTATACCCGAATATATCGGCTTCCGATAACGATATCGTTCCCAATAAAGTAGAAAAGCTTGTAAATCCTATCACACTAATGTAGGTAATATTGAGACAGAAAGTTGGTATTAACCGATCATAACCAATTAAAACCGGTTATTGGTTACTTCGGTAAATGTTTCGTAATATATATAATGGTATTAAGCTGACTTTAATACTGAATGTGTGTGCACTTTGAAATACTTTTGCTAACTCGCGCTTAGCCGGCTGATTGATGATGATAAGTTAATAATAATACTTCTGTGTATATTAATACATTACGATAAATCTTAATACGCCTTCTTAAGAATATTGCGCACACAACGAATAGTAAGATTTGGCAAAGACTGCTAAAGCTATGTTAGAGGTATTAAATGAAATGAAGTATAATATTCATTGATTACCATTATACTGTCAATGTGTTTTACACACAATAGTCTGAACACACACATAACACAGAAATCATTATATTTAGTTTGCTGTAACTCAACCATATGGGTTCAGTGCAAATTGGTAGAGGGTCACTATTTGATGTTTTCCCAAACCGCCCTTAATGTTACAATCGCAATGTAACGGATTGCTCAACGTACACCACGACACAAGGAAACGATTAGTGTTTTACATCATAGATCGAATTATCGTCGCACAAAACGTTGCTTAACTTTACGGGCAATATGTAATTAGCTACGCGTCAGGACCATAACCGCTTCTGTCAAACATCATAATATGTATTAAACAGATGAGTAGTATGTAATGTCCCCTTCTCATATGTTTATGTTAACCGCGATCGTCAGTCATTACATATCTTCACGCCAGGTCCCTTACGACGTAGGCACCATATTTAACACCTATTATTTTTATACAGGAACAGACACTTTACACGATAGGCCAGGTGCTGGCTGATCGGAAAGGCCTCGTAAACGGCTGCGAGTATGCGGAGCAATGTGAGTTGAAGAGTGATGAAAAGAGTGTAAAAGAAGCACGTCAAATTCATAAAGATATTAACATAGAGGTATTTGACACTCGCTCTCTGCCTCCCTCATCAGGGACATCCCGTGAAGATATAATAATTACACCGCAGTAAGAATATCTCATAAGCTAATGACATGGAACTTGTATAATATAATATGTTTACGTTGTTTTTTTTAACTGTACCAACCCTAGTGACAAGGGAACTGATGCTTAACAGCCGAGTCAGTTTCATCCGATGCGATCGGCACAAAAAGGTAAATGGTAATGACCGCTCATTTACCAACCGGTTCAAACTTAACCCCTAATTGGACATTAGTACGGGAAGCTTAGCTGAGCGATAGGACATGTAGATGGTTCACGAACATTACCAGTCATGGTACTGAGCAGCCACAGTACATTACATTCAGTATGCAAATGAAAAACTTGCTTCCTTTTTTATTACGAATAATGATTAAATTGAATTCCAAAAAATTACTAGTGTGAAAATCGTACAGATTTTTCTCCAATATTACGACCGTTAAAATCTAATAGAGCAAGCACTTTATAATATTCAGTACGTACTTTTCTCCAAGCGGCATTTCGACCGAACGATAGCCTATCATATAACATACAAACATATTTTTCGTTAGTCTAAACGTGAGAGTGTACTACATTCTTCTGCCTACCTCTTCGGGGATTACAGGTGCAATATTACATTTTTTCTCTCTCTCTCAATCTTTTCTTCAATAAAATATTATTCAGTAAGTATCAAGTTTTACACTAAATAGTATTTTATTGAGAAAAAGAAAAGATTATTAAATTAAATACTAAACATATGTATATACATATGAGTATATACTCAATACATCGTTCTCTCAGTTCTCAGAGGTAGAAAAAATCATTGTTCCATATTCCATTCCCAAAACTCTCCTGTCTCTGTGTACAAATCAGTGTTACTTTGCATACATACTTTGTATTTACGCGAACTAAGAAATAAACTCGTAAGTACATAGAGAGCAGTAGGAAACTCATCTTAACGGCAGAACATTATGTTTCTTGCAAAAAATTTATATAAAGGCATTAAGTACTCATCAATTATTCACAAACCGTAAACAATTCTTTCTAATCGCTACGCTGTACCATAAAACGGACGGGGTCAGTCATAAATGAGCTATAAAATGGCAGCCAATCGAAAGTAAACAAAATTCATCCATAAAAACCGGTCGTTTTTTACAGTATCGTTTTAAAGCGTTTATTCTACATCCTTCATACTGTTTACATCTGTGCCTTGGCGCCACGCCCGCGTTGCTTACATACGGGTATATGAATTTGTGGAATCGAACTGTCTAGTTCCCACTGGCGTTAAAGTGTACTTAAGTGATACATACGTTGGCAACACGCCCATAACTGTTAGAATCCTGTTTCCCACTTCTTACTATGTAAATAGGTAACCAAATTGGGACATCGGGACACATGGCCATTTAATCCCAAAAGAGGACAGGCAGAGTACATGATATACCTATAAACATGTAATTACGTATACAGTTTTTTACACCCGGAACTAGAATACCTACGTTATCCGCTCAAATATTTGTCCTGGTTGGGAATCAAATCCAAGACCCCCGGCTCAGTAGGCAGGTACACTTATAAGTGGACTAACCGGTGAGTCGACAGCAAACAAAAAATATGACGGATGTTTCACCTTTACTGGTTGTACACATTTGTCGACGATATAATATAATACACACGAAATTCGAAATTCAGTTTCAAACTAAACACTTTTTATCATCATCAATTACATACACGTGTCCATATATGGAACATAGAAATTATATTGATATAAATTGACGAATTCGCCCCTTAACGCACCCCATAGATGAAGTAAATCGATGGATAACCAAAAACTTCATTTAGGGTAATATATTAATGGTAAGATATTAATATTTCTGCCACCGATGCCCTGAGACAGGCGGAAGACAGGGTGGAATGAAGACTGCTCGTCCGATCCTCCACCGCGGCTTATCAGAGCGCGTACGACCTTCAGCAAAGAAGAGCACGACGAAGAAGAAGAATTAATGGTATACTTGGCAGTGCTTGTTTAATTTCCACATCCTTTATTTTCAAAACATGATGTATCCACTAATACAGATATTCGATAACAAGTGAACGCTACTAGTAAAATTACTTCCGCCCCCATTGTTATTTCAAATCAGAAAACAACTATGGAAGCACGTATCAGAGCTATCACGAAGGCTTTGGTAGGTAAATTGAGGGTAAAAAACAAATAATTTGTACTCAGAACTCCAAAGATCAAGAACGTACATTAAACTATGATATTATCTAATAGTATCTTCAATAACATAAAGAAAGTACGAGTAAAGTTAGGTATTTCTCCTAGTCCATATTTTTATTTCTTCGAAGCATTCGTAAGTAATAATAACTCACAATCCAATTATACCAGAAGACATAACACTAAAGGGGACAGTTACCAAATTGCGTCCGATGGTGACGTCAAGGTAAGAGGAGACATTATTTGGCGCCATTTAACACTTCAATCTCTTTCAATTCTCTAATTCAGAGACTGGCTAGTGCTTAGAACTTATGGTGCTTTAGCATAGTTTAAAAACTCTTTACATTACACAACTAGTCCGTATTTTCAGTAATCAATGTGAAGAATTTTTTTGTATGCCCCCTCTGTAATATAATAGTCAATGTTGAATACTAACAAGTTACAATTAAGGTAAATGTGAGAGTAACCAAAATAGCCGTAAATATAATTTGTTTTTGGAATAACAAACGTAATATGTCTGGAGCAACAACTATGGGACGATTCCCTATTACACCATATTTAATCAGCACTACTAACTATAAATATGCAATCCTATAAAATCAGCCACGTCTTCTTGGAAACTCAAATGTAACCAACGCGAGACGCAACATCAGTCTTTAACAATGGATGCAAAGCAACCCATCATGTCATTTCATAGATTGACGTGAAGGTTAGTAACCGGATAATTTGACGGCCACTGTGTACGAGACATCTCGTAACCCAAATCTGGTGTATTTTAAGAGGATTTGGCTTCAGACTACGGAATACACTGAAATATCTGAAGGTGACGTCAACGATATGGTTCGTCTTCACGTGTTACTTGCGTGTACGTAAAAATGTCAGAAGAGATGATATAAAATTTATACAAATAGCTGTTTTAACAATACTCGAACTACACAGTGGACATAGAGACGAGGATTCTAATAACACATAAGTAATGGTACATATAGTACACGGAACTACAAAAGCTGGGGCCGCTGATGTCTCTGACGTCACTTGGCAGACTCCAGTATTCGGATTCCCGTCTGGCGGAACGTGGAAATATCTCAAATAACTCGACACAAAATGCCCACAGCATGTATATTTACAGAGCGTCCCACGATTGTTTCTTTTTATGAAACGACGCTTGAAATATAAGTAGGTTCTTCTGGATCAAGTTCAAGAACTGTTTAGAAATCAACAGGAAAATAACAGATTTTGTAAATAACAGTGATGAATAACCAACCTTGAAGGCTACAAATATTTTATTGGATATATCTGTGATACGGTCTTATCCGTGCCTAATTTAAGTAGATAATAGATATAATTTCAAATTATGTCAATAGTGACAGTCGAATATTAGTTCCGTAACATATCTATCTAGGAGACTTGTAGGTACTATGCAGCGTAAACCAGGGCAACCTCACATATTATAATTCAGAACAATTTTTTCATTATTGTATCACTCCAGGCGGAGCCACTTGGGCTCGCCAAAAAATCGGTGAAGCTTTATAGCTTCACTAAGATCTGTTAATCTTATGTTATTGACATATTATTATAGACAATTAGAAAAAATTGTTACGTATATAGATATACTAATTGTCTATCGATTCTCAGCAGCACTTAGATTAGTTGAAGCCGTGAAAAACCCGCGAAAAAAAGTCTAATTACGTACTCAAAAGGATCAAGACTGATTGCGCAATTTTCCGAGCAAAAATGCGATAATTGGGAAGACTCATAATGTTCCAAAGCTGTGTAGTCAGATCAGAACACAACCTGTTAAGCCCAAAGAACAAATGAATCGACTCGTTGGACCGGGACGAATAGACTTATAAATATACATATGTATAGAACAGTGAGTCGACAACAAAGCCTTTGACGTCACGTTTAATTTACGTAATAGTGTTCACCCTTATCTTTTTATTGCAGACACGAATGCTGATGAAGATATAAAGATATCTTTTACGATGTCACTAAATTGTATATAACGTTGTTAAAACAT
>DWTO01004324.1:0-11659 GCA_018244755.1 Jemadia pseudognetus
ATGTTTTTCTTTGACTTTACTTTTTTCATTGACTGTTAGGCGGTACGAAGTTCGCGGGTCAGCTAGTATAATATATCTCAATAAAAACTAATGCACATATAAGATAAGCAATAAATTACTTTTATTATTCCAAAAACGCACGTGAGTTAAACCCGTATAAGTATATTTAATTATTTAAATACAATTTAAATACAAATAGTTCTTTTCATTTATGAACATTCATTTCAGATTTTAAGTTGAACATATCCCATAACCACAAAACAGAATTTTTGTTATTGCGGTTCGCAGACGAAAAATAGATGCGAATTCATTTTATTGCGTTGCACTTACATTATCTTGTTTTCTTTTTGATAATTTACCACAGAGACACAAACAACGCGACCTAGAGGCGGCCCATATACAAACAGACAGTGTTTCGTTCAGTTTTTTACTTGTGCTTTTCTGAGATCGGAAAGAGCAGCAATAAAACGCGTGAGGCATGTGGGGGTTGACTTCCAAATAAAAGGACAAGAGTTTGTATATAAAAGACTAACGAGGATGTCAGCCCGAAGCGTTTCGGTGCCCCGGCCATTAATCTCTGGTTTATTATAAACACGACACCCGACCGAATCATAAACACGTTTAATGTGTACTCAGCCCCGGTACACTTCATATCGCGCCAGCAGACTGCCGCTGCGGCCAAAAGAACACTGTAACAAATCACTTTCATTTTACTCCACTTAGTTTGATTGAGAGGAGTGAAATATTGGTGTCTCGTATACATAAGTACGGAAGATACTTCGCTTGCTTTCGATGTATTGTGAATTATTGAAATCTGTTAGCACTTCAAGTGTTGCATTACAACATTATAGCCAACAGTGGCCATAGTACAATATACATCATATTTTAATCTTCCTATTTTTATGATTTTATGGGTATCCCAGAAGTCGTACATGGTTCTTTCCTAAAACTTTCGTTCCCAGAAATTATCTTCATAATGAATTGTATCAAATTGGTATTATAGCAGCCTCCGTGTGAAGACGTGACAGACAGACGACCAAAACTAGGTCCTCGTTGACCTAACACACAAACGTATTATAACAAAACAATTTGGCACTCGGTACTCTCTGCCTACCCCGCAAGGGACCTGGCGTGAGGATATGTATGTATGTATAATAAAACAAATAATCTCTCAGTACTACCCGCTATTACTTCACAAACTAGCTACATAAACGTGCCATACACACCGCTACATACGTTAGTCGTGTAGATCCATTTCAAGATTTCCTTTACAGTGCCTTATTTATGTGATAACCCTTTGTATATTATTGTCAGTGAACCAACCTACGTAGACATTTCTACGTTCCCGGGCTTAAGATAAGGGTAAGTATTCCGAATCCAACGCCTGTTGAAGACATGCTTTATATACTTAAGCTGATCTCCATACCTACTGCTTTTAATTTGAACACAAGTGTGGCGACTTGCGCAGCTACTATTTCGCTTTAGGACAAAGGCTTCCTCTCGGGGCAGAGCTTTCTGGACCGTATCAAGGGCGCCTCTCAACGCGCGCTCGGTACATGTCGCATACGTTTCTGTCAGATTTCAGTTTTATTAACCAGTTTTTCGTTGCTTTAGAATATGCTTCCAATAAAGAAAATTAACTTGTTTAAAATATGTCGCAAATATTATGCCGAGTGATCACCCTTCAGTTAAGGCCTATGTCCAGCAGTGAACTGCAATAGGATGATGATGATTATGCTGAGGAAAACTAATATCTTACATGATCTCGTGTCAGGGCGTAGGTACTTATCTATTTAAAAATAAATGTCGGTGAAATTAAGTAAATTAAATATCGACTTAAAACAATTAAGGAAAAGAAACACATTTATTGTCAGATGTGCAATATGAATTGTTATCCCGCGATATTATGAGAAAGATATCAACTGTTTGCGTAGATAAAGCGCCAGTCTACGTGTTAATTAATAATATAATATGTTTTGGTTGTTATGGATTAATAAAGATTGTTTAATGCTCTTGCAATAATATAATAATACAGTTAACTGTATTGAAAACATTAACGTTAAATGCATAGTGTGTCGGCGGCCAACCTGTCGACCGCAGAGCCTACGGACAAATGTAATTACGTATATCTGGTACTAATACCGCTAGTCCACTACAGTAATTAATTTGTCTACATTAACGTATAACGTAATAGTAAGTGAACTTTTACGTAACGTAACATCACGCTTGTAATCCAAGAGGTATGCAGTCGAGTTATAGCACCTTCACACATAACAGATGAAACGTGGAATTGTATTACACTTCTCTGTCTACCCCGTACCTCTTAAAAGCGTGATTACACTATATGCTACTATATTTTAAAATAAAAATCATGTTTACGTTCTAATTAAAATCATTTTGGTTTCATTTTCGTTATTATTTTGTGTGAATTGTTGTTGTTATAATGTAACAAATAAAGTTTTGATCTGTAATTTTATACAAAATGATGTTACAATGTATTGGTGTTGTTGAGTGCCATTAATTAATCAACATAGAACTGGAATTAATACAATTATTTTAACTCTTAACAAGGTGGGTTTTAAAAGCTCGTTCATATAATTATTATTTTGTCCAACGTACCAATTGTCTGTGTGTTTAATAAATTCAGAATCTCTTTGAGGCAAATATTACCTACTATATCATGGTAACAACTAAACTCTTTATTTCACGAGGTGTGTAAGGGAGAATTGATTAAGCTTTCCTAAATTATTATAGGTACGAATACTTTGTAAACAAATCGACTAAGTCCCTCCCTCCGCGCGGTCTCTACAAGACAAATAAGTAAGACTCCCTTATAACTCCTGCAACAAACTTTCGTGTTTTCTCGCCCCTTTGTTTATTTATTTTGCATAGTTAATGGCTAATACCGAAGACAAACACATTTTTGTGTCAAGATGTTGTCTACATCACGATTACGCGGTCGGGTTATTCTTTTAGAATAATAACACTTCAAAAGTTTTCGAAATCTTTTAAAGCTTTGTATATTGGTGCTCGACCAGGGTCACTGGATCAACGTATCATACACTATCTGTCAGTAGTAGAATAGTACTTTATTTTAAATTCGTTAGGACTTTGCTGTAAGAAGACATGACAGAAAATAACGGGATAAGAGAGATAGTCCCATTTAGCATTCAAATTTTGTTCAATGAATCACTTCTTACTGTTTCTGACATCCGAGCAGCTTGTCTTGCTTCGTATTCAAATTTTTTACATCGTTTTCGTAAAATATTAACACGGCTCCTAGTCTGGATAACAAAACAATAATTGTTTAACTATTATGGTTGCATAATTGTTTCTCTGTTAATTGTGAAGCGACGTTACATGTAGTATTTTGAAAGTCGTAGCGTATCACTTGTGTCCAAGTTCATTAGCCGGTTGTGGTCAGGAACAAGTGACGCGAGCACGCGGCCGCCTAGCCGCTGTTCGCGCCTAAATGATAATTCATTCACAACACGCGCCACTAGCGCTCCGTTCTATTTTAATAAAACATTAAATTTGATTAACTGTTTGTATAAACTTCTCCAGTCTCTTAAAGTGTGGCAATAACGTAGTTCGTAACGAAACTCTTTTAAGACGTATTTCCAGTACCTACTGTTTTTGGTACTAAGTATTATGCTTTCGTAGTGATAATTTTCAGTGTTATATAATTGGTATTTTGTAGGTAGAGATGACAACGTGATATTCAGGTCTATTTCTATATATTTTCGAAGGAGCATTTGAAGCCGTATGAAGCGAAAGGATACGCTTTGAGTACGAAGAGCTGAAGATCGAGCTCTGTGGCGTGCTATTGCTTGTCCAGCAGTGGGCGGCAATAGCCTGATGGTAATGATGATGATGGCAAAGCGAATGATTTTCAAACGCATTGTTACATGTGTTCTGGTTGCATGCTGTGTTTATAATACCTAGAAGGAACATTAAATGAAATGTGTTAAATAGTATAAACACATGGTAACTTGTATGTTGCGTTCAGAGTGAACCAAATGAAAAAAAAGTTTGAAGTAAGTATAATATTAGCAGCTATTGAAAATAATTTTCAACCACGTACCTAACCGTGTAAAGCATTTAAATTTAGAACGCAAACACGATGTTTCGACCGCAGCTACATATGTTGTACCATCATTAAACAATTAGAAATCAAATCTGGATTTTAGAGAGATAACATTTATCAACTACAATATATCAGAAAAACGATCTATTTATATTTTTAGGTAGGTACTTTTATAGAAATCAATATGAAAATTAATAACAAATTGAATAGATATAAACTTGTTAATTTGTATGCGAAAATAGGCATGAAAAAATAATCTTTCCATAATATTAAATTACCAAAAAATAATGATGAACAGATAATGATTGGGTACAGAGTAAAATAGAGATTATGAATCACGATATACATTGCATTTCCTTAAAATTATAAAATATTTTTTTTTGTGTTTCTCATCACGATACCTTATCAGTTAAATACATTTTAACTATAATCTAACGTTTGAGTTGTTTCAATTTCAATCACTTAGAATCCTACACTCAAATCAATTAAAAGCAATTAAATTACAACCAAAATAAAGCTTAACTCGGATAGCAGTTTTAATTATCATTAAAACATCCTATCGGATGGAGAAGGGCCTTAAGGATTCGTATTGAGTACCCCGTACTAAAGATGTAGCAATGGTGCAACGCCACACAGTCCAACATAAATAATCTGTCAGTCGGTGTGTCACACCGTTTCCGCGCGTCACCGCAACTGTGTCATGTCACCGTTCTGTGAACGAGTGGAAATTTTACCGCTCGCCTGTCACTTGTAACAGCCCTTTAAAGCCGGCTTAGGGCTTTGTTCTATTCCTGGCTGCTAAGTCATGGATACGTTACATATTGTGATGATGATTATTATTATATCACCACGTCTTTCACAGGGTGGGCAGTGAGAATCGCGCCACGCAGTTCTATCTTTATAGAGCACGTATGCTTCGTGTACATTATACATATACATATGTGCGCGAATGGCATAAATACGGAATGCGATGTTTACTCAGGAATTGTGCGACGATATTAATGATATATTGACATAACTTAGATAACTTGCTATAATTATATTAACATTGTCATTACCCGACTAATATACAATGTATGTTTTGTTTTAATAACACATTTATACTTTTTCTGATTCACTGAAGCAACCAGACCAAAAGTGAGATGAGTCATGGTCTCATTGTTTTAACCAAATAGGCTAAGAACTGGCAGATGGGGGAGTCAGAAGTCTCTAAAACATGCGTGTATCTATGAACAGAGTGTATAATGTAGCAAATCAGGTCTGTAAAGATACAGACATTTGGCGCTCAATAATCTCTGCCTTCCCTATAAGGGAACTGGCGTGGCAATAATTCGACGAGACGCGTCTCTTGTGTGAACTTGTGTAGAACGAGATACGAGTGGGAGATTGTGTTGGCGTAGTTAACTTTTATTCGTTCGCCGCGCGCCGCCCGAAGTGTGTGATGTTGATGTGACAACTATTACGACTTTCCGCACGTCGCCGTCACCTTGTTATAGCATCTTCGCAGCACCGCACTCTACAGCTTACGGAATGTTTTATCGGCCAAATATTACTATTTGCGCCTTATCTCCATAAACCTCGCGTTCACTTTCTCCTGGCTATATTTTAGATCAACTGCGTACGTGATCCTGTACGGCTAAAATATCAAAAAGTTATAGGAAGAAAATGTTTTCTTTTGTTACTGTTACGGCAGTCTCCGGAACCAGCGTGCGTGTGGTAAGACAATGATGATTTTTAAAGAAGCTGTGCAACTCCGTCTCTCTGTCTACATCGTAACGGGACCTGGCGTGATGTTATATATGTGTATACATAAAATATTTTCATTGATTTAATTGTAGTAATTTATTTTCGATATTTGTACGTGTTAGTAAAGTAACAAATTTTTAAATACGAAAAATTTAAGTAAAGATCATTTAGATTCGGCACAAGTGTATCAAACCCCAAAGTCTTTGCATTATCGTTACGCTCCAAATGATATAAATCTAAGTTAAAAGTTAATTTTGTCAATCCGGATAATTCCTCAAGGTTTAATCAGACTAAGTTGGGTGTAATTAATGTTCACTAAGGCCACGCAATCTAGGGAAGCTTCGGCTTAGCCGGCTACGGGAAACGGAGTTCGCGATGGTTTGGGCGGGCGCAGGGCGGCGAGCCTAGGCCGGCGGGCGACGGGTCGAGCGCAGGGCGGGAGCTTCTCGCCAGTACCGTGGGGGAACCCAACTGCGCCGAACGCTCTACGCTCCGCGCCGCGCGCTGCCGTTCCCTTCATTTAAATTTACGTCAATCGCCTGTCAAAAATCCAATCACATAAATAAGCATTTGCCCCCAATTAAAGATACGTTGCGGGTTACGTTAAACGGCAATAACATTAAATAAACATTTTCGCGAGTGGTTTTTGTCAATGTTGCGTTGTTAACAAGTTATATCGGCGTGCTAACTTTGAAATTAAGTTTTTAATTTTCATCTATGTATATACTTTTGACAGATAATTTTATCAAACTTGTTAACGTTTAAAAGAGTAATATATTTTTTCTATTACATTCAATTTACTTATATGAAACGACGTTATATTGCACTTTTGATTGAGAAGCATCTATTTCTGTAGTTCTGTCCGATTATTTTCACAAGAATAGACATACACATACAAGTGGTAATAGGTTATGAAGTGAGTGGACTAGATTATCAACAAAATGTAAGTCGAACTAATCATAAAAAGACAAAGAATATTTTTATTCGGCCATGATATAAATTTATATTATACAAATCAGATCTTATAAGTATTTCAGTTATGTTTAAACAATCTCTATATCCATATTTTTTTATTTGAAGTGTAATTACAATATGTAATTACTCAATATAATTCAAATGATAAAATGTATTAAATGAAAATAATATTGTAATTTATGTAATGTAGCCCTACGTAAAGTTAAATTTAAATCTCTGAAATGCGGGTTTATTAATAATACTTTGAAAATAGAGGAAAAATATTTTGGCAACATTTCTTCAATGATAACATTTATTTTTAACATATGATCATGACTTCGACTCGGGTGACCCTGAACTTATAACCGCCACACAAACTGTATATACGATTTGTTCAGAAGGATTAATTTTTGATTAAAACATGACGCCAGGTCCCTTAGAGGCTTCACATAAAGCACACAATATTAAATATCTGTATCCTTACACACACATAAAAGAAATATGTGAAATAATTACTAACAGGGTAATTACAAGACATGCGTACACACTGTCACGCCTATTTTTCATATGGATGGGCAGACGCCAAAGATTTTCACCTGCTACTGTCCTGAGGAACTTGCTTCACCTCCTCTACATACACTCATAAATCGCGCTCATAAGTTAAAATGACATTTAACTCAAACTATTAGAAACAGTATAAATTGCAACGATATAACAGATGTAGCGGAAGAAAGCATCACTTTCTAATGTCACCAAGTATTATTTGACCAGCGTCGAGGAACACATTGGCCTATTACATGTGACGCTGTATTGTGGCCTCTCCAGCACGTGTAGAAGTACTTAACTGGTACACATAACTAACTGTCCCAGCGCCACTTACTCTTGATACCGGCTTATGCAAATTACATAGAACCGCTATGGTTTACACCGTTTCCGTGGCCATTAGATACTGATAGGTAGCGGCTTAGTGATGTATGAATATCGACAGTGATCATTTATGTTATATATCGCCAAACTGAGTCAAATGTTGGTAAGCACATTATAATGATATTAAATTCAAAATTTAAGTCCGCTTTTTTACCAATCTCAAGAGGCATTCTAAGAGTTAAACTAACACAACGTTTACTTAGAAATATAAGTGAGTTTTTTATTAATAATGACAACATTGGCAAGCCTCATCAGCAGAAGCTTAACTACATATCTAGACCATAAGAAGAATTTCACAATAGATTACCCAAGTGATAATATAAATGTTAATAGAAAAGTAAGGGAACCGAGTACTGTATATACTACTAGTGCGACAGAGGAGGATGTAGGAAATTTAGTTAATTTTAATGAACACAACATATTATGTTGAATATTACATACATGTATATATTTTCACGCCGTCTTCGCACAGAGGTAGGTAAAAAACAAGTATTTCCACTTACTGTTATTCTGGCAGATTGCTTGCACGTCTTGTACATTTATTAGACTTTATACATTCCCGTGTCTTAAGGAAACATTTATAAATAAACATATTGATATATCGTAAATTTATGGTATAAAATTTATGTCTGGCGAAGGAAGATGAATTCAATTGTTAAGAGAACCGACTTATAATATTATTTCAACTGTATTAACTGTCTATTGTGACTTAAGAATTGATAATAAATACGCGGAGCGGAGTTGTCTTCCTCTCGACTCACTCCGCTTTCTAAGGAACAAATTATAGAAGTGTAAATGGTCTTAACTTCCTCTTGATCCACGTTGTGATATTGGAACGGATTCAGATTTATTAATAACAATGTTAAGAAATTAATAAACTTTTGCTGCAATATATTATTATATAGTCGTGCCAAGTCCTTTATGAAGTCAGCAGAAAGCACCGAACATCAAATATCTCTCTCATTACAGATCGGATCTGCTACTTCTATGTTAATCGCTCTTTTCACACACAGATATTTATTAATCCGTTAATCGTGATTGAAGATGTTTCGTTTCAATTCACCTATACTGTATTGAGATGAACCGCCTAGTTTCCGACCTGCCTGAGGTCCTGCTTCGTGAGCTGCCAATAGCAGCGAGACTGTGAATCTTGGTACAATATTGCTCTCAAAATTAAAGTTTAACGCATTTCTGGCGGATTTCTCCCTTATATTTAAGGATGGTATTGCCACTTGGTCCGGAAGAACGATGCTAATGATGATACACGATAACACCCACTTAATACATTAATTTACGAGCACTTTCTGTCTATTCCAAGCGTTAATTACGGATTACAAATAGCGGAATTTGCGGGTGGCTTTTCTCCTCTACACGTATCCGCTTCCCAAGAGCCAATATATACATTAGATTATAATAACACCAGGCGAGTTTTATTACACGGTAGGCGGGAAGAGCGCAGTGGTTAGATATCAATAGCTGTAGATCTGACATGCTTCTTCTGCATTCGTCTCCTCGTATACGCACGTAGTTTATACACACTTAAGACTCCCATCAGCCAGTATCTGACCTATTTCTTCAACACAGGCCAGTTTCCGTACTTTTCGGTTAGGGTTTTTTTCTAATTGTAAAGTAAATGGAATAATGCAGGAAAGGATAAATATGTATTATGCTTTCTTTTTTCATATTACGGTCTGCAATACACCAACTAGACTTAGGAATGCTATCGTCTAGAATTATTTTTCGTCAAAATTAATGCCACGTAAAGTGTTTGTTAATTGCGCGATCGATTGGACTTATTTGCATCTATCATGTTATGTAAAATCTTCATTAAACATGACGGTGTTATTGATAGTACATAATTCTCTTTTAAATTGCTGTTAATAAATTACTGTGTAAAATTAAGACCATTAACGCAGCGTCCTCATTCATTGTATCAGCCGGCGGGTAAAGGTATTATTTGGGTAATAATATTGTCTGAGTATTTCAATTCATTTTCATACCTTCCTTCTAAATTTAAGTTTGCTTGAGACAACCTTGAACCGATGTAAAAAGTGTTGTCACTTAGATTTTACTACTAAAATTATATTTAATTGTAAAATAAGTGATCAATATGTACTTGTGCAATGGTTATGAATATTTATTTGTAGAATCTGACATTGATCGCCTCGTTGATCTACTGGTTGTAAGTGCCGTTGGTAAGCAAGAGGTTTGGATTCTCGGGTGAACAAAGATATATCAGATTATTCTTTAGTGACGATTATATTCTTCATTATCAACATTTTTATCGTTCCACTGTGGGTCTTGTCCCACAGGCACTATACGTACTATACATAGTGTACATATACAGAAATAATCCACAAACACATTTTCTGTATATTCTGTTCATACTCAAAACACATGTTAAGGAAACTACGAATGCGTAATTATATTTAGAAAAAGCACATAAAATTTAAAATTAATATTTAAATACATCCCAAATGTATTTAAATATTTTTGTTGCCTTTTTCTGTGACAATAATTTGAAACATCGGATTTTTACGCCACATAAACTTTCCCCGTATGTTACAACTATATTTTTGGATAATATGTATATATATATTTATTTATACAAGTATAACTCACGTTCCAAAAACAAACGAATGTGATAAAGGGTACTATAAATTAAGCTACCATTTGTGCGTTCGTGTATTTAATATTCCAGACCTCAAGGTCTCCCAGCGTCGTCAATCAAATTGAGATATCAACAGAATCTCATCAACATATAATTAGTGGCAGCCTGGAGTACAGCACATCTTGTACGTGTATTAGAGTCAATCTCGCGGCCCGCGCGTGCTATTTGTCATTATTATAATGTCGTTGCGCCAGGGCCGTTGCGGGGTACGTAGAGAGTAGCGACTGCCGAGTGTTTCCTTACAGCCCTAACGCGTTTCTTCTACCCTCATCAATCTCAGTATTATTATATATTTGTTATTGTTAAAGTATGATGTGTCTAGATATTTTCAGTATCAACAAGCATTTTATCATTGATGTGATGTGTTCTAATTTAATTACAATCATTATATTACACGTATGTCTTAACATGCTGACATCATAATCGGATCAGCCTTTACCGTCCCACTGCTGGACATTCATAGGCCTTTCTAAAGGCGCCACTACACTCGGTCCTCCGCGGATCTCAGCCAGACGATACCACACGCCCTCTTAAGAGCTGATCGCATGCTGTATTTGCCATCATTCTAAACTGCAATAACACAAATTTACCTATCAATTATTATTCCATACAGATAATGCCCCACACGTCCGTCAGCGGTAATGTGGATGTAACATGGGCGATTTAATTGGCACGGGTGCTATATTTGCAAAATCAATTTCATATGTTGCATAACGCGGCTGTCGTTAATGGTTACATTGGTTTTTTTTTATATAAATCATACTGGTACCTACTGCGACTCAAACGTGTGGGTTTTAGTTATGTAGTAGTAAATATTTACTGGATAACTAGTTAAACAAACAAGCTTTAGTTACATTAAAACAACTAATGAAATATGTATTCGACTCGCTGCTCACTGCCTGCCCCGTGAGTGAGCTGGTGTAATAAAATAGTAACAATATTTCACATGTTACATTCATATTCTTAGAATAAGCCAGAATAGGGATTTTCATGTATTTATTTATAATATTTTATGATTAAGACCATATTTTTTTACAATATTTATGTGTATGTTTAACAAAAAATTATGTGATGATTGAATGATAGTCCGCAACACAGCGTTCAATAAGTGTACCAGTTTTGTTCTGTTAACACACTATATGACAATCGTGTGCTGCATAAATATCTTCTGCGCTTACTCAATTTATGATTACAGCTGTATCTGTGTAAAAAACGCACATCATGCTTGTTATCCTCGAAGAGTTAGGCAGAGGAGTGTAGTACACCCCCACGTT